>VZSF01010885.1:887-15393 GCA_013398295.1 Chionis minor
GCACCGCCGGGCCCGGCCGCGGCCCCGCAGCCCCCCGCGGGGCGGGATGGGGACGGGCAGCGGGGATCGCGCCCACCGCCGCGGCGTCTGGCCGCCCGCCTCTGCCCCGGCTTCATTAGTAACCTGATAATTCCCCGGCAAAGCCCCGGCAGCGGTTCCACCGCCCAGTAATTGCAGGACGGTAACGTGAGCTGATGGCGGCCGGGGACGGATCCGCGCCGTTATTGGGTTTGACAGCTAAATTGTTAACCGAGAGGGAAATCAGATGAAAGCCATTTTAGAATAAATACAAGACATTAGGTTTAAACATTGAGGTTGCGAGAAAGCCCGGCAAACCCCTAAGAAACTCAGCCCTGGGCCCGCTGCTCATCCTCCTCTCCGGCCTCGGCTCCGCAGCGGCAGCCGGACGCGGAGAAGTGCGGAGGAGCAGTGCTGGGAAAGGAGGATTTAACCCACTCGTCCACGCTGGCAGGGTCTGAATTGGCCCCAACTGCTCCACAAGAAACGTGTAGGAGTTTTCGCGGCCGCAACCATGAAAGCTGTCTGCCCCCCTACGCAGCGCCCGTCGGAACTGGGCAAGGCGGGTTTTGTTTGCATCCCAGCGCGATGCAGGGCTGAAGCGGCCACAACACACCAACACTGACGCCCTTCTCTCCTCTAACCCTTACAGACCGGGCGCTCCAGGCCCTGCAAAGCCAGAACAGGCTCAGGAACAGGGTGACTTCAGCCCAGCCTCTGCCTTTCCCCGGCTTTGGGATCAAGCTGGCCCTGTGGGCAGCCGGTCTCCTGCCCTCGCCACCCGCCGAGAGCAGGTACATCTCTCCACTGTGAGTTCCACAGCTGCCCGCAGCCGGAACGCCGCCCGCGCGGGGGCCTGGCTGGAGTTGCTGGGCATTAGCACCAGCCCCATCCCCTTTCTTACCCCCAGCGCGCTCCCCCCCGCCAGCGCCACAGCTCCTCCCAGGCAGCGGCAGCAGCCGGGAAGCTGCATGGCAACCAACGAGCCAGCCGGAACCCCAAGATTTGGGGTTAGGCATATGTTCCCACGGCTGAAGGCATGATTTTGTACCTACCCCAAGTGAGGGAGTCTCACCCTAGGCAGGAAGATGGTCAAGAAAAAACCCACACCCCGGGCATGGTGAACATCGTCCCTGGTACCTCACAGGGATTTGCTGGAGCTACAGGGGACGCAAAGGAACCCCTAAGGGGGCAGAACCATGTTCCAGAGATAAGGAACAGCCCCAGACTCCTCCTCAGGGAGCCAAGGGCCAAACCCAGCTCTCCTTCCCACCACCAACCTGCCAACCTCCGTACTTACGGCTTCGGAGCCAGCCGCGTCCCCCACCGAAGCGATGCCACGCTTCCTGGCGCTCTTCAAACCGATCTTCCGATGGCTGATAGGCAAAGCCCCAGAGCTGACGCTCACGAAAAAACGTTCCGGAGCATTCACCTCCTCCCAGCTCCAGGGTTAGAAACTCAGTGGTTTTGCTGCGCTATCGCCACCGGCTGCCAAAGAGGCACAGGGCCTTTGGGAAACTCCAGCATTCCTGGGAAGCACAGGCAGCAGGAGCGCCTGCCAGGCCGGCGGCGGCAGGAATAACCAACACAAACACCGACCTGCAATAAAGCTCCCCCAGGTCTGCATGCGGCCGAACAACAGACAAGGCAATTCTGTTAGTGACTGTGGCAGTGCAACAACAAATTGAAACAAGAAAAAAAGGAAAGACTACTGCTATTGTAGCCAGAGTTGTACCAGTGGACTTCGGCTGATGCCAAGCATTTACCACCCTCACTTCCTGCTCGCCACCCTCGCTTTCTTGGAGGAAAACATGCATTTTAAATGTTTATTTAGAGCCATAAGAATTTAAACAAATTGTATTTAAATACAAATAAATATCAAAGTATGTTTCTGATAGGAACACAACCACATACCCGACTTGAACCTAGCTTATTTTCTAAATTCCTAATGGAATTGATTGCTCTTCTAAGTAATGCAGATACGGATCCAGAGGACCACAAACATTAGAGCACGGGAGAACAAAACACAGACTGTTCACAGAGGAATGCAAACGGGTGTTACTGACATCCACAGGGGCACAAACTCCCAGTGAGACCACTTTTCTCAGGTACCCAAAAACTAGAAAGCAAACAACAAACAGCACGAGACCTACTTTTGAACAATTCAGGCTTTTAACAATCCCATCCCTCCCACAAACGCACAGCTCCATTCCGGATGCTCGGCTGGGAAGCAGGAAGCGTGCTCTGCTCGGAGGTAGGTGCGCCGCTGCAGGAATACAAACCTTACTTTGCTATGCCAGCGAGCAACACCTGCGCGCAGAAACCAGGGGCCATAAAAATGACTTTCCTCCCCTTGTTTGAGACCAGCGTTAACCAGCTTGGGGAAGCAACTCAAGAGCGTCCAGAGAGGTAAAGATTCACCCCTGACAGGATCAGGGAGAGTGGACAAAGACCAGTGTCTCCTGGACCCGAGCACACACGTTCCCCACCGTCCCCCTTGCACACGCAGTCACAGCCTGCGTGTACCAAGGAGAAAATGCTGCCAGACAATGTTTGTTCCTCAGATTTCTATTTTGCAGAAAATTGTGAGGGAGAACACGCTGCAGATCAGATGGTTTAAGCGAAACAGCATCCATCAGACTTGCAAATTAAGCACCTGGTGCAGGTAAACCTCCGCACACGGCGGAGCCGCTTCCCCACAAACGCTTGTGCCACTCGACACCCAGAGGCAACCAGCCACCCTCACCAGCCCGTGAAAACCAGAAGTTGGGCTGGCTGGTGGGCAAAGGCTGAGGTCATGTGCTTGACAGATGTCTCCGAGGCTGCAGCGTTATTCTCACGCTGTCACATCTGGTTTCGGAAGAGCTCCCACTGAAGGGGATTACTCAACGCAAACATCAGCGATGCCACTGCTGCGCTCCGACGCTTACGGCACAGCGCAGACCTCGGTGGTGTGTAAATACGCCAATTCCTACACGGAGGCACCCACCTACAGCCCAAATGACACTGAAAATACCCAAAATGTATCATGACATCTTAAGGCTACCCTATCATAAACCAATACCTGAAAGTTTGCAAAATAAATTTGCCTCGGTGCATATAAAATATCGCATGCACAGTTACTAAAAGTGTCACAAAAATCTATTTAAAATGAGTTTTATTGAGATGAAAAAGTTTTCCATGGTAACTACAGAATGTTAATCAAAACCAAGTGCTTCCCCTCCATTAAAAACACAAAATCGGAATACTTTTTGTTCAAAAATACTTTAAAAAGTAATCAGTTAAATGGAGTATTTTTGGATGTGCTTTACTCCACACACTGGTAACTGTTTCTAATCTTGCTAATGAATGCACACTAACGAGAGGTTGTCTGTGTGTTCATCAGAGGCTTTGAAGGGAACCTGCTTCTCTGAACAGCGCTCAGCTGTGAGGCTGCACTGGCAGTAGGGAGTATTCTGCAGAGCACCTAGGGGGTACCAACACCGTGCCACCCGCAGCCGCGGGGTGCTCAGGTGGCAGCATCCTGCTCACTCTACAAAGTACAAAAGCATTGGAGGACTCCAGGTATACAAAGCAGTGTTTCTTGCTACCATTATTATCAATTCATAAGCATCATCTTCTAGATTTCCAGGCAGCTCTGGAATAAGGAGTAGTCCTTTTCTTATCCGGCGGTTTGAAGTAAGAGTAAACAGGCGCTGCTGGGTATTCCGCATCCGGGTTTTCTGCCATCATTTTCAGCTTGGCTTCAATGGCCTTTATTTTTGCACTGACACTGGAAAGAGAGAAAACAGAAGAGAAATTGAGCTTGATCTTAGCATGGAATGAGACTACAGCAATCCAGAGATTTTGCTGGCACACGAGGAGGGGCTGGGCAGCCCCCAGCGCTGCACTCGCAAGCAGCATGAAGTTGGGAGGTGGGAATCTACCGCTATTTCATTTCATTTCACTCCTCAGCATGGATTTGCTTAGGAAAAGTCCTCCAAGACATATCACAGCACCACAAAACAACGGTCCTTGCACCTACTCAGCACTTTCTTGAGGACACAGAGCAAGAGGAGTATAGAGCACGGCTTCCTACTTTGTGTAAAATGATGTCATTTAAAGAGGTCTGAGCATGTGCAGCAGAGCGCAGCTCAGACGAGGCTGCTGGAAACAGCAGAGAAATGAAAGCCAGACTTCCTCCCAGCTACAGGACTGCTCGGGATGGGAAAACCCCAGACTCTAATTAGGTCAGGAAGAAACATTATTTCAGCATTAGCAGGGTTTATCCCAAAGGGAGAAGCTATCCCAGGTTACACCCCAAATTCCTAGGACTTGTTATTCGCTATCCTCCCTTGGGTACAGACTGAGGAATGCTCCCTTCTCTCCCGTGGCTTCTTGCACCATCCATCCTCACGAAAACAACTCCTTTGTGCCACTGACGTAGCTAACAGTCTGCATGACTCAAGGCTCTCTGCTCTTTACTTCCTAGCAAGTTACTTCTGAATTCCATGCTCATTCTATCTGTAGGCAAATTCATTATCCCCAGTCCTGGATCCTTATAGGGTTCCGCTAACAGAACACAGAGGAAAATCACATACTCTTTCAACCAAGCGGTGAATTAGCAAAGCAGCACTACGTGCTTTAGGCAAACAGAGGGGCTGGAGAATCTAACCACATCCCAGAGATGACCCACCAGCCCCAGTGCTCGCACAAAAAAAAAAAAAAAAAAAAAGAGAAAAGAAGTACTACTTCTGTTTTTGTTTTAATCTTTTACCACTATAATGCAAATTCTTGCTCATAAGCATTCTGCTTAATCAAATTAGTACAGTACAAAACCCCTCACTAAAATTCATATGAAAAAGTGTAAAGCACATTCTGTCCAAATGAGCCGGAATGTTACACATTCCCAATTCCCCACCTTACCTCTTTTCCTTCCTACTAAAATTGCAGCTTCACGTGTTAGAAAACGAACTTCAAGTCTGAAGCATCCCACAAATGAGTTACTTTGCAGCATGCTGCCCTTCTAAAAACAGCTTTTCTGCCATGTTCTGTTTTCAGCACAAAGATAATGCCAACAACTCCGGATCTTATTGAAGAAGTTAGTTCCCTGTCACTCCCGTGGTTTGGTCCCCTCTCACCCACCCCATCTCCTACCTTAGGTTAGACTGGGGCGGCTCCGTGCTGGAAGATGGCTCCAGACTGATTGGAAGGATCTTCTCATTTTTATTGTGATCATATCTCTGCGAACAAGAGACCAAGGATTGAAGTCAGCTGGAATTACGAACAAAGAAACATTTGCCCACAGATACACTTTGAAGTTGTATGAACATCACCTCAGATTTTGTAAAACTTCCACTAGGGATGATTTTGGTGACCAACCACTGAAATGAATCCCAACCACAATATTTGTTTAGTACCAACGTGGAATGCAGACTCTGATGCCGAACACTTATGCGCATTGTACTATGGATCCTTAAACCTCACCCTATCTTACCACTTCTTGTTCCCCTTTATGCATGGCATGAAGCAAAGATGGTAAATTTTAAGGTAGCTACTGTAGTGTATTGCTATGCTCTTTAAACGGGCATTGCGCAGAGTCAGAAGGTAACCCAGCGCACAACTGCATGGAATCATGCAGTGTTGGGAAAAAGAAGGGGAAAAAAAAAAAAAAAAAAGAAAAAAGTCCAGTTAGGAACAACCTCCTTTCTGTAGAAAGTAGCTTGTGAGCCTGTCATCTCTGTGGGCAACAGGCCTCCCGAACTATTCGCAGTGTTCTGCTTCCTTATTTCGCTTGGCACAAAGTCAGGCTTGTTTTTCAGCAAAGTTGCTCAAACTGACAGTGTCTGGTAAGCCTTGGCCACTCATCTTAAAGCTGCTTACCACGGTGCTGGTATTGTCTAAAATAAACACTTGTTACAACAAGCCAGTTTTGTGCTGTTAAATCTTTCCATTCACAGATTAGAAAATGCCACGCAAACCAAACTTGATTATTTATGCACGTTCTTCACCATAGCCCGGACAGCCAAGCACGGAGCTACCCGCTGGACTCCCAGCTGAGCAGACACTCGGCCCTCCGGCTGAAACTCCTTTTATGGCCTGATCATTCTTCAGGCATCCGGAAGCACGTGGCACTCCAGTAGCTACAGAGCTCAAGAAAATGGAGACCACATATCCACAAGCCTGGATGTGCTGACAAGAGCCTGGAGCCCTTGAAGCCAATAATTAAAACAACATGGTCTCCTCTAATGAAGATACCTGGTTTGGGTTTTGGTTCTTTTTTTTCTTCTTCTTCTTTTTTTTTTTTTTTTAAAGCATCCAAAACAGATGCACTAGTATACTTGATAAGAGAAAGGGTAGAAAGCTGCCTGTAGGATAATCAACACATGCTAAAAGCAAACTACCCAAAGGAAAATTGCAACAAGAACCCATTTATCAGCAAAGAAAGTTATTCAAAACAAATTGCTTTATCAAACACCAGATAGTAAATAACTACAGGAGAAACAAGACAAGAATTTAAGAAATTTTAAAAACCCCAAATGTTCCAGAAGGTACTGCCTAATATCAAAAAATTGATGCTTTGTGCAACACAGCAAGCAATAAAAGGATATTTAGCTTAGATGTGAAATATGTTGCTTTAAAGTCAGAAGTAATTAGAGCTGCTGCCTCGTAAGTGCTTTCAGAAGTGGAACAAAGCAACAAAGTACTTGGTAATTGGGAATTTCCATGCATCTCCTATCCAAAAAGAGCAAAACCACAAAGGCAAGGATAAAAACTTTCAGCCAATCACTCGTTAGGTTTGGGAAAAGTTAAAATGTGGGTATTTATAGAAGCAATCTGTTCATATCGCTCTGATCAGAAACTCCTTTACAAAGAACATCAGGTTAAATGGCCTATTCTTACTCACGGCTAATCCAGCACAGTTTAGGTAGACAAGAGAAGTAGCAGATTATTAATACCATTTCAATGATCGTTATTTCCTAGAACAGACTGAAATTATCTTGCCAGGCTAAGACAGCCTTGATAAGAACTGTTCCTTAATATTAACATTTTTCAGTTTTGCAAATTACACCAAGCAACTTACCTTGACTTGTGCATGTGCCCACCGCACCACCAGTTTCTTGGAAAGGGCCAGCTTCCCATTGAGACATTGGATCGCCTTTTCTGCTTCCTGCACAGGATGCACAGGAAGACAGTTCAATAAACAAACCAAGTCTTTAGTCAAAACTGACTCAGATGTAAAGAGCCTTTCTTCTTTGTAAATCGGTCTTCTGTAAGTACAGCTAACTGACAGCAAAGAAAGTTTATCCCACTGTACCCCAGTCCAGGAATATCTCTGGAAGATGCCAACATCCATCTGAGTAACCAGACTTTTATAAACCAGTAAGGCTGATTCTTTCACTTGTTTTGGGTGAGGAAACGGGTAAAAAGATCAGGAGTTTGAAAATACCAGAAGTAGAGGCCACTGGAACAGCATTCTGAAGGAGGTTTATGCTACAGGAATTTCTCTAGAAAATACTGTGACTCATTACAGTGATTACATGTGTCTCATTAACACCTCTCTGTGCTTATTCCACATCCTGCTCATGCGCACTGAGAGAATTGTCCACTCAGTCCTGATCTAGGCTCAGCAGTGCAATCTCAGCTTCAAGACACTCCTGTAAAATCTGATGCAGAGAAGTCAAAAACTGATGTTGCAACGCTGTTCCACCTTGCCGTGAATCACCGTTCCAGCAGAGCTTCTAGAGCAAACACACCGTGTCAGGGCTCTTCTGACATCCTTCCCAGCAACCACTCAGCAAAAAGATGAGGGCGAACAAGAACAAGCAATCTCTAAACACACTCTTCCTCAGAACTTTTGAACTATTCTAGCAGAATTGTGACAAAATAACTAGAGCTCAGATGTTACAGGGAAGGATGACTTGAAATTTTGATTTCTAACAAGAGCTAAAGTCCCAAATGGACAACCAGGGCCAGTTCAATCCAGGATGCTGCAGATTTGTCATGTCGTACTTCTGGCAGCATCGCACAAGTTGGTGTTCGTGCGTTCATGAGGCTAAAAAAAAACCCCAAAGAAACAACAACCCGGAGGACTTCAGAGCAGTTCTGGATTTCAGGTGGTCTGGCAGGCTGATCCGAGGCTCTGCGTGGGTCACAGCATCTCCACTGCTCAACTCCAGGGGCTCACTACAAAAACGGACCAAAGAACTAGTCCTTTCTGATTAGCATTAGAAAGCAGGATTCAGGAAAAGACAGGACAGGAGAAAGGAAGTCACTACTGCTACTTCCAGGAGCAGTCACAGAGTGGGGCTGTTAGAGTCCGTGGGTTTGCACAGACAGAGTATTTAATTTATCCCTTCCTGTTTTAGCTTTACCTTGACATGAAAAAGAAAAAGATAGGGAAAGAAGCCAAACACTTAAATCAGAACTTTAGATAATAGCAACATACCTGTTTGGTTTCGAAGTTCACAAAGCAGTAACCCCTCGGCTGCCCCTCCAGCGCACCGGACTTGTGAAAGAGAAAGTCAAATTGCTTTACTTTGCCAAACTTCTGAAGGAGTTTGAGAAGGTGGTATCTGAAGGGGAGAGAAGACATTTATTAAACTTTTACCACTCTGAAAACGAGGAGATAAAGAGGAACCCCCTGACACACGCACACCCCTATCACAGTCAGTCCCATAAGCAGTTCAGTTGTGCCATACATGTATCGCCAAACACCCACAGAGGTGGGTGCCCTCTGCAGCAGCCCTCCAGCACCCACGGCTCTGAGCTGCCGTACCAGTGACTGCTCCAAACCCCAAGGCACAAAGCTTCCCCTCCAGCAGTGCCAGCTGAAGGGCATGCAGAAGATCTATTAATAGTTGGCTTTCGGACAATTACGCAACGGTTTGCTAGGCGTCTAGGAGGGCTTTGCCTCCTGCCACTCTAAATCACACCTACTTTCAAGCATAAACATCGTGCCTCTCCCTCTCTAGCCCTGATGTGACCACCTGAAGCTACGTCTCCTGTGTTCCTCTCCCTCTACACGCAGCCCTAGCCCACAGCACGCTGCGTCCCTCGGGATCCCCGCTATTCTTGCTCCCTTCTCCCCGTACAAGCACCGCTCCAGTCCCCTCCCTTCCCTGTGCCAAGCAGCATCAGTGCCCTGCCAAGGACACCGCCAGATCATACAGAAATGCAGCCATCTCCCTCTTGCCTGGCAGAGCTGGGAAAGCAGGAAGACAGGAGAATAAGCAGAACAAACTACAACCAGGAACCGACCATAGACCAGGCAAAAAAAAGGCATCAGACAGACTGCAGTGTCATCCAGGCCAAATCTGCCAGTGCTTCTGGCTCAGACAGCTTTGCAGTGACACGCACATGAAAGTCAGACACGTATTTAGCCAATTGTCTTCCTGCCATCCAGCGGGCAGCATGCTGCTTTCAATAAAACTGGGAAAAGCCAGAGTAAGTCTGTCTGCTTAGTACCTAGTTCACTGAGCAACTTAAAATTAGGAGCACATTTGTTGTACAGGCCACGTCTAATCCAAAAGTTCTCTGCAGCTTTTCTGGTTCCCTGAATCAAAATATTTAACAACACCAGCTGAAGCAGAAGGAAAGTGACACCTGTACTATTTCATTGCCTGAGCCCATCCCTAGCGTTTAAGAATTGTCTAAGGGCTAATAAGGGTGTCTCAGTAAGGACTCATCTTCTCCTGATCATCCGTATAGCGTTCGTTAGCAAGCCACGTAACATAAGCAAAATTTTCAGCTTGCAAGATAATACTCAGCACTCTGAAGACCCACCAGGACAACTCAACAGGCACCAGACGAAACCTTGCGCGTCAGACATGAATGGTCAGTAGTGGCCCAAGATGGCCAAATTCACCAGGCAACTTTAGGGACAATCCAAATAGGAAGGGCAGACAACATTTTTCCTAATAAAGCCCGATAGGATGTTTGAAAAGGGCTTTAGCCCTTTGTTAAGCTTCAGAGGCCAGGCAAGAAAGTTCCAGGAATGTGAGTCATCTCACAGGATGGGTCACGGTGGACATTCAGGATATGCACTTTTAAAAGAGGTGAAGGTGCAGCAAGTGTTCAGACGAGCAGCGCAGAAGGGTCAAGTTATCTCCCAGGGGCGTAAACACATTGTAATTGATTATGGAAGGCTTCCTACATCCTTTGGAATACAGATGAAGCACTGTGGTCTTCCAGGAGGCGTACAAACCCTCAGTCTCTGCTCAGAAGGCAAGGGAGACAGAAAAGCAAGAGCCGGGGGGGAGGAAAAAAAGAGAAAAACGGAGCTGGTTACACGGTAGCCAAGTTTCACCACCGCACCTCAAGATATCAAGAAGCAGTCACAGACATACAAGCAAAAACCCTAACTTTGGAAAAACATGATGTGTATAAAACCCCACATGTTGAACTTTCAGAGCCTCCAAAATATGTCAACGCACCTCAGGTTTGTTTCTGTAAACATATGGCTACAAAAAGCACTTGCCATTTCAGCAGTATGAAAATAAAGTCCTTACCACCAGAATGCTGTCCCCCTTTCAGCAATTACAGAGGCAGTGGAAGGGCAGCAATGATTCTCATTGCATTCTGTTTAGCAACAACAAAACCCTACAGCTGCCCTGCTAAAAGGAATACTTTGTGGGCTTTGGTTTTTTTCTGGGAAATTCAGCATTCAAATAACATTTTCTTAGCAGCAAGGTGGTAGTTGTTCCTTTAAAACAAATCTTATTAAGAGTCTAGAAGCAACCCATGTAATCTATTTGATTTAGAATCTTTAGACCATAGACGATGCAAACGCTATTTTCCAACAACGCATGAGATTTTTAGAACCGCAGGTCACCCACTCTCCATGGAACAGCTCGGAACTGAAGTCTTGTATAACTAAAAGTTCCAGGCCGTGATTATGATTTGTTATTGTTAATATAGGGAGGGCATTAACAGTAAATTGACAAGTAGTTCTCCAAGCCAAGAGGAGTTCAGTACTGAAGGAAGACCTGTCACGGAAAACTCGAGGCCTTAAAAAAAAGTGAGAACATGTAAAAAGCTTTACTATGGCAACGACTTGGGTTATCCAGAGCTTGGAAGTGACTCGCACAGATGTGGCCCCACCATGCCGCACAGATCACCGCAGCCAACCTCAGTTTCCACTTCCTGTCATCTGATGTGAATGCGAGACAAACCAGCAGCTCCCCCATTTCCTTTTCCTCCACTCTTCCTCCTGGCACCCCGAGCGCTATTCAAACACAGGCAAGGCTTCCTCTGAACAATGCTGTCCCAAGGATACCGCAAAGGTACCGGGCCACATGCGAAACCTATTATTGCGAAGAATTTTGCCCCACTGGGAGTCAGTAGGAGTCTGTAACAACAACGTACGCACACATTGTTTTCTAGGTGAGACTCATCAAGATGGGATCCTAGACAAGCAGCACAACAGCCAAGGAAGTTGAACACCCGCTATTTCGTACCCATGGAAAATGAATGGTCATTCAAAGGCTACTGGAAACTAGGTAATATGTATGTGTAACTGTAGAGCTGGAAATGAAATTTTCGCCCATCCAAAACGTTGAAGAGTCTCAAAAGGCTTTACCAATAGGAATGGGCAGAGGCAGCAGCCCTACTCTGTCTGCCTTGCGGGAGATGTAACTAAAGTATGGGGTTTTTCCCCGCAGGACGGGAGCACTGAGAGGTGATATGAACAAACGGTGTGCCGCAGCACAGCACATCTCCTACCCCGCTGCGCAGCTGGAGGACAAATGCTGCACCAGGCAACGCTCACGCTGCTGGTGAGGGGACTCCACTGCTTCCTTTCTCAGCAATACCAAACCCAGAGCCAACCAGCTGCTGCCCTCCCTGTGCACTGCTGCGGCAGGCCCCGCAGCAGGCATCATTCAGCATCAAAGGTGCCTGGAGACGACGTCCTATGTCATGAACAGGTCCCTTGGTGGCAGCTCATCTCCTTCCAGCTGCTAAGAATACACGCAGGAGACTCCTAAAAATACCTTCTTCCACAGGCAGAACAATCCTCGAAGGACACTGGATAAAAGAAGAGAAGTCACCCAAGCAAACATTACTGATAAGGAGGAATGCCAACCAGAAGACCCACCACAGCCTAGTACGTAGGGTATGTCAGTGTTCACGATCCTCTGAGACTCCCATTTGAGTCACAGGTACGCAGTATCTGCAATAACCTCCTAGGAGCCATCAACTTGGAGGCTGTAATTTGTGGGCAGCTCCACATTTATAAATTCCTATTACTGCAGCTTGCGCTCAAATGTGTACGTTACCTATTAACTCCCTAGCGCTTGATTGCAGCTACAGGTTGCTTGCTAAATGGAAGCCTTGGGTTAATTCAAGACTTTCTGAACTCATTTCTGCTCAAGAAAGTCACAACCAGTTATTAACCCTGCTAACAACTCAATCAACTTTCTACTCTGTCTTAAACAAATCCGAGATAGAAATTGCAGGGACAACCCTCTAAAAGTCAGATAAAAGCAGCAAATGAAGAAACAGCTATTTAGTTTTCAGGTATATGTTTTTAGTCCTGCGATTGGTAACCTCAACAGGAATAATTCACATGAGCAACTACGAGCAGAGATGTAAGCCCTTTGGATAAGAAAGTAAGCGTCAAGATGATTTATAGAAACTTACTGTCCTGACACAGAACCGTGCTCTTTCCCTCTACACTGACAATATGTTAAAAGGAACTTCCTCTATTTTTTATTCACAAGGAAACAAAGATTACAAGATCGTTTGCAGGAGAGAATAGCCATTTTTGAAGCAAAACCAAAAGCAAGGCACAGAATTGTAAAGCCTGGAATAAGCAACACACACTGTCACTCATCACTGGGCAAACTTTAAACATTTACTAGCATGGAAGCACTCTAGGCTTGATGATGCTGGAGAACGAAGCCCTCTAACCAGTCTCTTGCCCACAGCCACGACACTGCTCTGGACGCGGTCCCCAGCAGCAGGGGTACCAGGGCAGCGGTGTCCCACGCCCAGACTGCGGAATTCGTGCCGCAGCAATAGGTTATTTGAGAAGGAACGGAACAGCCTACCCGGCAAGGAGCTGACTGAAACCCACAAGCTACGAAAATGGACAATTTTGCCACATAAAGCTAACTTGTCTGGCCTAGATTCAGAGGGACAACCTAGACTGAAATGGTCTTTGAAAATACCACTAACAATCCCCCTGGGAAGTGAGGGATCTAATGCATTTACAAACATTCACTATTCTTCCCCTCATACTAACCCCATTTCCTGAATCTTTAAGGACCCAGCAAACAACACGCTCAAGAACTCCTATATCTAATTTTACGTGGTCAGTGAATGTGGACAAACCCGAGTAACATAGCTGTGGGATAAAAATGGTAATTAATGCAGAAACCACCCAAAGCTGAATGGCTGAAAAGCACAATGCATTAATGATTCCATTTAGAGGCTATTAGAAAACTGCTCTGTTAAGATGAACCACATTTAGAATAAAAACCTAGCACCTGCACACACACAAAAAGAAGCAGGAAGAAAAAGTATTCCATGACAGGCATATACAATAGTTAATCAAAAATGCTTGTTTCTTAGAAGAGTATAAACCCCAAATTGTTGCTTTTTGGGTGGGTTTTTTTTTTTTTTTTTTAATACAACCTACTGATTTCTCAGCACACTATCCAAACATTGGACAGCAAGTCATATTTCCTTGGCAATTGAGCTATTCAAATATTATGTTTGCTCAGAAGATAATTATCTGTAGCCTGAAGACAACACGTAACGCGCACACACACACTTTGATTTATGCACTGAGCCACCATGAGCAGGCAGCCACCCTGTACCCGGCCCCAGCACCACTCCGTTGTGCGAATAACTCTCTGTTCAACCTCCATCCCGCTGCCGACACCAGCACAACACCAAAACAAGGCTCTCGATCACCCTGAAATCGCCACCCTAAAATTGTAACATGTTTAGGAAACAAAGACGTCTTGCGCCCCTGGGCTCCCAGCCGGAGCAGTGGCTCAGCGGAGCGCTGTGTGATGTAGTTAAGCCCCTTCCTCCGAGCCCCTCGGTCCGTGGGGGCCAGCGCAGCCCTGGAGACACCCCCCATACACCCCACACCCCGCCGGCTGTTTGCTGCCAGGCAGCAGCACCGAGCAGACACGGAGTCGCCCACCCAGTTGGCGAATCTCGAGTGGGCGACCCTCACCCCTGGCTGCGGTGCGGAGCCGAGCGCTGCGGGTGCTGCATCAGCCCCTGCCGCCCTCCTGGGCACAGCGGCACCCCCAAGGGGTCCCCCCCCAACTGCCACCCCTCCCGCACCCAGGCGGGCTCCGGGGACCCAAGGCCGGGTCCTCGGCGGGGAAAAGGGCCGGGGAGGGGCAGGGCAGGAACGCCACCGGCCGGGGGGGGTCGGGAGGGCAGATGTGCCCCTGTGCGGAGGTGCTGCGCTGCTGGCGGGGGCAGCGCCCGTGCTGGGGTACCGGGGGCCGGAACGGCTGCTGGGGGGGACGGACGCGGCCCCGTT
>VZSF01010885.1:15869-37964 GCA_013398295.1 Chionis minor
GCCCGGCGAGGGGCGGGGCCTTGTCCCGGGGCGGGGCATCGCGCAGGGGGGGGGGCCGCCATGGGCGTGGGCGTGGTGGGCGGGGCCAGGCGGACCCAGCGAGGCTCCGGGGCCCGGGATCCCCCCCCAGGGTCCCCGCGGCCGGGCCCGGGAGCAGCGGGCTCAGGGGGCCGGGTCCCCGGTGGGTTCCCCAGGGCGGAGCCGGGAGCGTGTCCCGGAGCACCGCTGGGTTCCCGGCTCCCGCGGCCGTCGCGCCTGTGTCCCGGCGGGACCCGCTTTTCCGCCTGTGTTTGTGCAGCTCCGAGCACGGCGGAGCCACAGCTGCAGTAACGCCCGTGAGCCCCGAACGGCCCCGGCTCAAATAAACCCTGTGAATTCGGGGGGCGTTTGGGGCCTCAGACCTCGCGTGGCAGAAATTACAGTTTCGGCTGAGCTGCCGTGCAAACTCCAGGCGCGGTGGCGAGCCGTCCCTGCCCGGCACACGTGGCTTTTGTGCCCGGAACCCGCGGGCCCCTCTGGGCAGACGTGCAAAGGCCGCGCAGAGAACGTGGCTGTGGGCTGGCTGCCACCGAGCCCCATCCGCTGCGTGCGCCAGGTGGCCGCAGTGCGCAGCCCTGCACCCGTGGGTGCGGTGAAGCCCTGAGCCCGCTCGTGTGCGGGTCACCGAGTGCACCACCTGCCTTTTCTCTCTTCCAGGTGAGTCAGAGCAGAGCTGTAAACCATGGCTCTGGCACTACGATGCTTCCGTCACCTGCCTGCCCTGCTTTACCGCTCCTCGTTCACGCTACGGGCGCTGCCGCGGTCTCCTGCCGCCTGCCCAGCCCTGCTCCCGGGAGGCTGCGGGCAGGCCCTCCACCAGAGGCTGCTGACCAGGCAGCTGGCTACAAAAAAAGGTAACAGCAGCAGCCTTTTTCCTGGTGTTGGCGACCCCTCAGTACGTTCCAGGATTTCTTTTCTTATCCCTCTTGTCTCGTGTACGAGCGTTAGTCTCGCAGCTCTGGAGGAGCCGGTGTGCCTGGCAGTCGCAGTGTGCGGGACACCTTAGCCCCGGCCAGGAGAGGTCCGGCATGGAGCTGCCGCTGCGCCGGGGCAGGAGGTAGCGATCGTCACAGCCCAGGCTGGAGTCAGTGCCCACCACGTGACCTACAAATGTATTTTGGCTCACGTGCCCAAGTGCAGGGGTATTTACTCATGTAAAAAACACAGTTACTTCGGTTTGCGTTTGACTCGGTTCTGAATCTAACAGGGGTTTCCATGTCTTCTTTCTGCTTTGTAATGCAACGACGAATTATTGTCAGAAATGGAAATTAATCTTATGTGTAATCTGCAGCTAAAGGTAAAGGGCAGAGTCAAGCCAGAGTGAATATCAGTGCTGCCCTAGTTGAGGACATTATCAATTTGGAGGAAACCAATGAAGACATGCAGGCAGTGGTAGAAGCTCTGAAAGAAGATTTCAGCAGAAATCTCAGTGTTAGAACCTCACCAGGTTGGTAACTTTCTTGTATGATGCTCTGTTGCCTGTAAATAAGGATACCGGTCCTAGTAATGGAGAAGTCTTGATTTTTTTTCAAAATTTATTTTCTTTTTATTGAGTTACTCACTGGACACCCGATTACTACAACCTTGACGTCCCCAACTAAAGGCTTGCTTCACCCTGAGCTTGACCAGGAAGAATCCATTTTTGTTAATAGCTTCCTGGAAATAGCTTTTGTAAGTGGGAGATGTCAAAAGTGTCTAACTGAACCGTTTGCAGATGTGATGAAGAAGCAGGTTGTCAGCTAATGGTGCAGTAGGGCAGGAAAAATCCAATTGCCATTAAATTAGCCTCTTGAAAATTGCCGTCAGGCTGGTGTCTGGCATATACAAACTTTTTTTTGCAGCGCGTCTTTGTGGTTAGTGACCTTTACAAGCTTTGTTCGCTTAGTGAATTTTGTGTTTTAGGAAGAAATGTGAATCTATTTGACTAAGCTACAGTTACTATAACACTCTGAATGTACGTATTTGTAAGTAGTATCAAGTTTCAGGGATAAAATTTAACATTAAACAATGACCAAATTTGAATCATTCACCACCCCAGCTCTGGCAGGGACACTTCAGTCTTTAATGGAGTTGGAAAGCGTAGCTCAGTCGCTTAACTATTTATTTTAACCATAGGTATTTTTTTTAATTGCACTGATAAAGTACCTCTTGTCCCATGTGCCTTTTGGCCTGCTAACATTTTGCAGCAGAAACTAGAGAGCAGATTAAGAGTAGCTCAGGGAGAAACTGAATACTTTAAATTAGTCAGTGTACAACACCTCCTCTTGGGACGTCGAAAAAAAATGAGGGGTTTAAGAGAACACTGCTAGGTTAAAGACAATAGTTGTCTTGATTTTTTGTAACAACATTTTGATTTTCTTAAAGTTCTAAGAATTAAAAAGTACCTATTTCCTTTTAATTCTTAACAATCTTGCTTACTTTTCCTGTTGTAGTAACAAAAACAAACGAGAGTTTTGGTTTTGTTTCATGTTTTTGTGCTTTAGAGTGGCATATTTAGCTTGCAAATGCCACAGGGGATGCGTGAACACAAACAGCACCTGAAGTCTGAATCAACACGGTTTTTCTCTTTTGTAACATCTCTGTTTTGCCCACCAGAAGGGAAGTGGGACACAGCGTACATGTTTTTCTTCAGCATCGCTGTGAAGTGCTGTATCGTACTGAAACTCCCCTGTGTTTGGTTCTTTTGAGGGGTCCTTGATCACGTAATTGTGATGACAAAAGACGGGAAGTTTCCGCTGAACCAGCTGGGGCAGATCTCACAGAAGTCACCGCAGCTCATTATAGTGAACATGACCAATTTTCCAGAGGTAAGGACACGTCACCGAAGGCATCGCAAGGGGATGTACTTACCGCGGGAACAAACAGGTTGATGCTGAGCAAAGGAACGTTTAGACAAAATCGGTCAAACCTGGCAGGGCTGAGAGCTCTGGCTGGGCCGTGCGTCGCTTGGCGGCTGACACGAAACAGAAGCAGTATTTTGCTGCCGGCTGCACAGAGCATGCGACTCCCCAGCCCTGCCTGGCACACCGAGCGTCTCACGTGCAGCGGCACGGGGTCAGACAAGAGTGACCTGCTGCCTGTCGGGCTGCGACTGCTCTCAGGGTCGTATCCCATCTGTGCTGCAGTATGAGGGGTTTGCTCCGGGGACGGGTTTCCCGTCAGCTGGATCTGCAGGAGCTTGGTTGGAAGGCGGCGCTGAGCGTGTCGCAGACTGGACACCTGTGTTAACTGCGCCTTGCCGGGTCTCCCCATTTCCCTTGCTCTTACAGCACCCAGGACTCTTGAGCATGCACACACTCTCCTTTAGTTCACCAGAATTACATGCAGGGCAGCGGTGCTGCACCTGCCCTGTTGTACTGATGTCGTTTCAGTTCCTCATGAAGACGTGGCCACGCACAGAACCAGATGTGTAGCTGGAATAGTCTGTGTTTGTGCTGGGGACACCGTCAAACTCCTCTAAAACTTGCATACTTATCACCAGGGCTGGTGACACCCCAGGAGGGCTCACGGAAGAAGCTGCTGATGGAGCCTACGAGCTTCTGAAGCACCTCCCTGGCAGGACAAAGCTGGAGCCGTCCTGAGTGCTGTCACAGGGCCTGGCTCGGGCACTGCTGAGGGTAGCGAGCTCCTCCCTTGGCAGCACCTGCAGGTCAGAACCCCCAATTAGGTGTTTTGACCTGCCCTCCAGAAGAGCCGACTTCCCTTAGTTTTCTGCAGGAGCCTTAGTTAGACTTGCCCGTAAACGAGGCAGCAAATCTGAATCCCACCCCGGGATCAAGCACTCGTGGTCCCCTGCAGTGGGCTCACGCAGACAGAGCCGGGCAGACAGGAGCAGTAACGGGCGCAAGGTTGGCTATTCATCCCGCTCCAGGTCTGGAGGTTTGCCAAAGCTTATCTCTATTTATTTTGCAAAGGCTTTCCCCAATTAATTAAGTCAGCAAAGTCTCAGAGGAGGTCAGTGTAAGGCACTTGATGCCTAAGTGTTTCTCAGAGTGTATCCAGTGCGTATAATGGCTTTGAAGAATGAAGGCCCCTCATCAGCAAGTGCACCGAGGTCCCTCAGAGCACCGGAGCTGGGAGGGGAAGTCACTCTGTGACTTAACCCGTGTCCAAGCAGAAGCTCAAGCTGAGAAATGGGCATGTGAGAAACTAAATATTGCCTACATTTGCTTTCTAAGCCAAAGGACCATTTTCCATTTGAACTAGAGCTAAAACTGTTTCTCCCAATGCAGTTGCTTTATACCATAACTGTTCCACGGATAGATTGAACTCTTTAAAACCATTACAGATACCTTTATTTGATGTCCTTATTTACAGCATATAGCCAGTGCTTCATGACAGTGGAAAGCAAATAAAAATCACTGAAGAGCCTGAGAAAGAAAATAATCATAGAAAAGGACTTGCAGGGCCAAGTTCTGTTTGCCGGAGAGTTATAAAAACAAACAGGACTGTGTCTTTTAAGCATAGCTATTTATGTCACGGGCTGCAAGAGGATGGGGGCAATATTGCAATGTTTTCCCCTTCCTCTATCCCCTCCAATATGTATGTGAAACAACACAGCCTTTGCTGAGCATTTCCTTCCTACAGAGCAAGCACTGTCCATAGAACAACACGTTTACATTCCTAACGTGCTGAGATCATCTTGGTTGCATTTTCTCTGCCCTTGTTGCGTGCTGGAGGACAGCAGTTATGTCTCGCAAAACACTGGCACAGCATTTGTTTTGCTCAGTGATGTCACACGTTGGGGACCTAAACAAATATGCAGAGCTTTATTTTGTGCCTCAGTTGGCAAAAGCTGAACTTCATCAATGCAGTCCACTGCAGCAGCCTGGAGCTAAAGTTAATGATGGGAAAGAGTATCAGAAATAGCAACGCGCCTTGTAGGAAATGCCACGCGAGGGCCACAAGAATACAGACTCGCTCCGTCTCGTTACTGTCAATGTCAAGAACGAAGCAACCTGGCAGGGCGCTGCGGGAGCTCCCGGCAAAACTCTGATTTAACCATAAAGGCTGACGCTCCGTAAAGGCACACCGGCGCCCCGGGATGGGGAAGAGAGCCCTTTCAGCACTTTGCAGTTCCCAGGCAAACCTGCCCGCCCCACCTTTTAAGCAGAGCAGAGCATCAGCCAGCGGTGATGGAGTTCTGAGAAGTTAATCCTAAGTAATAAGCTGTAAAATAAACAGAGAGCTGGGCACCGGCGCTATTTCTCAGCCAACTGCTACTGCCCTGCTGCAGTGCGGTTAGGTCGTAGCGCTGAAGTGGTTAAGTTAGTTAACGTTTCTAAATTGGCACTATGTGATTTCTAGTGGGAGACATTCAACTGGAATTTTTAAATGCTCCGAATCTTTCATCTCCTTCACCACAGTCAGGCTATGCCTTGGGAATTTATTGCGGTTTCACTCTGTGTTGCCTCAAACCATTCAAATAGTTTCAAAGAGGGAAAACAGTTTTCTTTTGTTGTTGCTTTGCTTCCCTTCCCCTCTCCCCCCTTCGCGCCCCCCTACCCCGATGCCGAGCGCGGCCGGAGTTTCCCATTCAGTTTGATCAAAGCTCTCTGCACCAATGTAACTTCCTGATCTTACTGGTAACAGAAGTAAATGTTTCCATGTTCCATGGAGATGGATTGCCAACTATTGACAGAGTTCTGGCATATGGGAATGATTATTTCCTAATTCCCTTTACCTTTTGATCTGTTTTACAGAGCACAGCTGCGGCTATGAAGGCTATAAGGGAGAGTGGCATGAACCTGAACCCAGAAGTGGATGGGACAATAATTCGGGTGCCAATTCCTAAGTGAGTATTGATGGCTGCCAGAGTTCATCATCATGCAGGATAACGCGAGAGGTTGCAGTGAGCGCCCTTCAGAGGGCAAGCGCACACGATTGCTGTAATGTCGTGATGCAGCTGCTTTCCAAATAGCTGTATTTCACATTCAGAAAAAAATTTCTGAGTCTCTAAAAGCATCTGGTGGAAGCTCTTCCAAGTGTCTGAGCTCTACGTCACCACATTTTGGCATCTGATGGTTGGTCTTGCTGTTCATCTTCCCCCTGCAGAGGAACGTTGGTCCTAGCTGGCTGCAGCAAGGGACAGCCAAAGGATTTGAAGCTGTATTGCCTTAATTCAGGGGCTGGTTCTTTGCTGCCCTGCTGTAAGTTCCTTGAGTTCCAGCAGCAGTAGCAGTAGTGAACCAGTCGTGTTAGGGGTGCTTATAGCCAGTGCTTCGGTTTGGATCAGGAGAGCACTTTTGAAGCAAGTCCCCTGATGGTCGCTGCTTCACGTGGGCTGCGGCATGCTGGGGTCTCTGCCTGTGAGCAGGATTCCTTTCGGATGAAACTAAGTAGAGGGGGACCCTCTCGGAGCACAGCGAGTGCTCCCCCACTGCCCTGGTCCCTGGGACCAGGCTGGACCTCACGTGGAACGAGGCCTCCCAGTAGTGTTGTGGACAGCAGTGACTGTGCTGTGCACCTTGCGAGCATGGACACGGCAGCACTGCTCTGCCCGGGCTTGCGTGGCGCAAGAGAAATTCATCCCTGTAGCGACGGAGCCGTCAAAATACCCCGCGCAGATGCAGGTGCGCGTGGTCTCACGCCCAGGGGTTACGTGGTGCTCCCACAAAGGGCAAAGATGGCTCCGGACCTGCCCGTGCACACAAGCACCTTGCACGTGCGCTGCGTTTTACAAGCAGGTGACTTCTCAATAGAGATGAACCAGGTATTTCTCGTGCTTTAGATCTACTTTAAAAATTCAATGGAATTTTATGTAGCATTTTGATCAGAGAAGTCTAATTGCAGCTTTCCGTTGCTGTTGGTGAGAGGGAATGACATTATCATTCTATTTGCTGATTTTTCCTTTCCCCGTGCTCCCTGCCCTTCCCCCATTCCTCAGGAGAGGAGGAGGAGGAGGAGGGCACCATTATCTTCATAATTGCTGAGGCTCCTGGGTTGCTGCACAGTGGTTTGATTGTTAATGGGCACTTGGGTCATCCTTGAATATGAATTGCAGGGGAGGAAACTCCAAAACGGCAAATCCCGATCTTTTTTTTTCGAAAAAAAAATACTGTTTTTTAAACAAATTTGTATGGTCTGATGCTATCTTTTGCGGTGCTGCAAAGCAAAGACGGATCTTCTCTCTCCAGGGGAGATGTGCCTGGTGTGCTCCCTCGTTCCTCTGCTGGGGGGGTGGTTGCTGCTGGCCGCTCTCTCCCCGGCTGCTTGGCAGCCCAGGGAGTCCCGACTTCAAGAGATTTTGAGGTTTTTGGGCCTGGGAGACGTGCCCTGTACGTCTGTCCCCGCGGCCACCTCCATCCCATTTGCTCACACGCTCTACAGTAACGCGCTTTGGTCTCTTGGAGTTTTGTCCCCTCATTGAAAAGACAAACAGACAGTTTCAACCTTTTAAAACCTTCTAATGCAAAGGGAGGTGGAAATAATCAAATTCTGCTAGCAGCCTCTCTTTAATATTATATCCTTGAACTACTTTTTCTAATTTTCCAAAGTTTTTCATTTTCCCAACTCTCTAAAGATGTTTACAAAATAATATATGACAGACAGATGCAGTGAAATTGCCAAAGTTACGGCAGGTGTGCAAAATGAGCGAACGGATTGGAAATTAAGAGACAATATTGTTTCTGCAGAAATTGGTTCTTTCATTAGGGGAGGCACAGTAAAAGGAAAATCAAAGCTGAATTGTCCTTGCCTGTTATTAAAACCGCTTCTTAGTCTGACCTATCAGCTGGACACACATGCATCACATTTTGCCTTATGCAGCTCCAGCTATGTTTCAGTGCTGGCGAGTGTTTCAACTGAGCATTTTAAAATGGAGTTTACTTTTCAGTATTTATTCTGTTAGCTTAGTGTTTGCATTGAGGTTTTAACAGAAAAAGTACACTCGTTTCTTTCGTGTTTACTTCTGCTTCCTGCTAGGATCCCCTGTGCTCCCTAAGGCATTCGCCTGTTTGTGTTGCTAGCACTGCATAGGCAATATTTATTTGTATAAAAAGTATTCTCTGAGGGTTTAAAATAAAAAAAAAAAAAGGGAAGAAAACCAGCCATGGGAACACTTGTATTGGTTGATCTCTTGGCCGAGTTTGACCTGACCTTGTGTCTTTTATGGTATTGCCTCATTTTTAGATTCATCTTTTTTGGACCCATTGTGTTACACTGGATATTGTTTGTAAATTAGTAATATTTTTACACATGCTTTACTGAAAGCCAGATGACTCATTTGAAAGTTTAATGACTCATTGTGAGCTTTTTTTTCCTTTGCCCTTTAAGAAATATGCAAAGATACCTACTACGGGGAGAAAGGACTCAAAAAAATTCATTTGAAAAAAACCCTTGAAGGGTTGAAAGCTTGAAAAAGCTGTTTGTGAGCTGCGTTGCTCGGCATCACTCATCATCAGAAGTCTCTTGCATGCTTTTTTTTTTTGAGCAATATCTGTTGCACCCTATGTTTATCTGCAATTATGCATGCAGAGTATCTAGTGAAGCCTTCTTTAACTGATCCCTCTCGTTCACAGGAAATTCTTAGCGTTTGAGGTACAGAAATTACTCTTACCTGCATAAAGGTTTTGTGTTGGAGATGAGCCGTGGCCCGTGCTGCGCTTGTGTGGATCCGCTCCTGCCGTACGCGGGGCGACGAGCATCCCAGGGCTGCGGTGCTTAAGCCGCTGCATGCTGGTGGAAGCAGGAAAAGAGGAGATGTTACCTGGGGGGGCCGTGTCCGTGTCTGAACACCCTGGCGCATCACCTACCGCGCTGTCTCCTGATCCTGGCAGCGCAGGACCGTCCCCAGGGCAATGGCAGGATTTGAGCCTGCAGGTCCTTGATCTGTAGGAGAGGGCAGCGTTCCCCCGGGGGAGAGGGGAAGGGGCGGCAGGTGGGGACCTTGTCCTTGTTTCCCACTTCTAGCACCCCTCCCCCAGCTTCACTTCACATTTTTTTGGCTTTAAAGAGGGTATAGGGGCAATGGTTACTAGACAGAAAAGAAAACATATCTAAAACCAGCGTAAAAGTCCCAGATCTGGGGGCAGGATTAAACAACTGTCCTTAGAAACCATGGGCCTGGCTTGTGTTGATGGATTCCTTAACCAGAAACAGCATCTGCTTGAAAAAGCATCTTTTTCTGGCATTGTTGGTAGCATTGCTGAGAATTTACACACAGTCTGGCTGGAACATAAAACCCGCTGAGAAACTCCGCGGCGCTGTGCAGTGATAAAAAGAAATTGGTGTTAATAAAGACAGACAAGGAGGCATGAAAGCTGTGACCCTGTGCCAAGAAGCATAGGAAATCTGGCAGCGCTGCATAAACAAAAACATTTCCTTAAAGACTCAGCAGCCCCAAGCAGGCGAGCGATACCCTCGGCACAACTCGCAAAAGCTGAGTGGGAGCAGGGAGGCGAATAGCTGGTGGCGAGCTCGGTCTCCCACAGCCGAGCCAGCGCTGCTGCGGAGCAGCTTGCCTTGCCACCCAGTGGGTGATGGGGGAGATTTCCAGCTCCCTTCTCCAAGTTTAGCAGACGGGATTGCCTCCCTGTCCCCCCCCCAACAAAAAAAAAATATCTGCCTGAGAATCTGACCTCACCCAGACCTCTGTTTGTGAGCTGGCTTTGCTGGTTTCGCATGTGCCGTGGGACCTCTGGCTGGGGAGATCGAACCCGAGAAGCCCTAAGGGCACCGACGTTGGGATGCAGAGGAAACCACAAGTAACCCCGCTCACTTCTAATTAAGCCTTCAGTCCAGGTTCGAGGCTGCGCTGACCAGAAGCCTCTCGCCACGTGAAATTCGCTGGTTGTCTCCGTCCTGCTGTCCCTCGGCAGGGAGCAGGGTGGGCTGGGGGGTGCCGCGGGCGAGGGCAGCCCACCTGCGAGGGGTGCCCTGGATGCCAGGGCTGCTCGCTGCTCTCTAGGTCCGTCAGCTCTTCTAGAAATCCCAAATTCCTGTAGCTACTTATCAGTTCTGGGAAGCCAATTCCCTCCTGCACAGTGAAATAAAGATAACGAGAGGCTGGTGCCTCTGCAGGCACTGGCAAGTGACCGGCTGCCGAGGGAAGGGATCGGCACATGCGTGACTTGCCGGGCTCAGCACAAGCTGGGGAAGGGCCGACGGTCTGATCCTGCCGCGACAGCCTCCCCGTAACGCACACCCACGCTGCCCTGGGAGCCCTCGCCCCACGTTTCCTGAGCTCTCGGCAGGAAGAGTCTTGGCCTCAGTGTTTTGGTGACCCAGGCTGCTGCAGCCAATTTCTAAATATGCCTGTGAAATGTTTATTTTGCAATATCTTCTGCGAGCAGACGGGCGCTCTCTTTCTAGCGAGTCTCAGAGTGCCACGGGGGTTTTTCATTCTCAAGGCAGTCTGTAAACTTCAATAGCCATAAAAATAATTAAAATATTATTGTCAAACACTAGCAGTTGATGCTGACAGTGATCAGCTGTGAGTGCTGGAGCATGACCAGAGCTGAGGTGACACGTCAGCCATTCCTGTGCCTTATTCAGATGCTCAGACTCCCTCATCACCTGCAGTTTTTTAGTTTGGGATGGGAAGTTGATGACTTTCTTGTTGTACCACAGCAGTAACTGATACCATGCCGAGGGAAGCTGGGGCTGAAGTTCTCCCAGGCTGAGCTACCTGGGGCTGTACCGAGCCATGTCTAGCATCATCCTCTTGTCAAGCTGGGTGTTCACATCCTCGTGGTGGAAAAAGCCCGGTTGTGGTGAGCTGGAATAATGTTGGGTGAAATATAAGCTCTGTAGCTTCCAGATACATAATTCAGGCTCTTCAGTTGCAGGGAGATGATGCTGAGTTTCGGGAAGGGATGGAGGTTTCCTCCCGGCTTTGCAGGATTACACTTTTCAGCTCTATGTCTTAGGTCTGGAGCTGGATTTTCCCTCTTTCCCACAGATACTTTGGCAGCAGAAAAAAGGAAAGTCTGAACATTTCATCATGACTTTAAGGCACTGCAGTGACAAGTATAAAACAAGTAAGATTCAGTCCAAGTCCCTCAGCTTAGGGCTGTGCTGGGAACTTTCCATTCTAGGCTCGAGACAGGGCTCACTGGGGTGGGCTGCCCTGGCGATGCTGCGCAGAGGTGGCCGATTCACTCAGGTGGACCAAAACAGGATAAAAACACGCCCTGAGCCATTCGGTCCCTCTGCCCTTGTGATGTAGGGCCTCCACGCAGAGCGAGCTCCATCTCAACATCAGCGGCTTTTGGCTGCGTGGCAGCTCTGCCTAGGCCAGTCGGAGAGGGACCGCAGCGGAGAGGGTCATTGCGTTTACCTGAAGTCCATCGCAGAAGATAAGTCTGGCAGTGCTACACATGACACCTTTTTTTTTTCCTTTTGGTGTTTTTTCTTTCCCCTCACTGCTAGGGTAACAAGGGAGCACAGGGAGAGCCTGGCCAAGCTTGCCAAGCAGTCCACCAACAAGTCCAAAGAGGCCCTGAGGAAGGTGCGAAGCAAAAGCATCAACCAGGTAAAGAAGTTCAAGAACAAAGTGTCTGAAGATACCATCTGGCTGCTAGAAAAACAGGTAATTTTTTTTTTTTTTTTTTGTTCTGCTATATCATGCTATTTCACAGCTCGGTGGTGCGTTTGTCCCAGCCCTTGCTGGCAAATCTCCAGCACTGAGAACCCGGCTGGGGAACGGGTGGGTGTATTTTTGGGGTCAGCAACGGCTGTCGTAGTTGCTTTTTCTCTGTGAGATTCAAGGCTTCAATCTCAAAGCCAAATTTATGATACGAACCATTGTAAGCTGACACAGGGAAAAACCCCATTCCCTGAAAGCCTTCGTACTGCGAGGGATTGTTGCACAAACCAGCTGACCTCGGAGAGCAAAACGACCCACGTCCATAGCTTTACCACCATTTACACAGTGCCTGGCCACTGCAAAACAGCTGGTGTTAATGAGGATTGCTCCAGTTTGTTATTAATGAAAAGGCTAGCGAGATTATCTCCGTTAGGAGTTTTTGGCTCCAATTCAGGAAAATACTTAAGCACATGCCTAATTCCCTAAGAGCAGATGTCAGTAAAGTCAATTACTTGGGCATAAACTCAGGCACAAGCCTAAGTGTTTTGCTGAATTGATGCCTCTGAAGGCAGGCCATTACTTTTTAGCTGTTTGTTTATTAACAGCTAAAGTTAGATACATTGCAAATGCTTCAGGACAGTTCTCTGTGTGCTCACAAAAATAAACATTGATATACAGAGCATTTGTGCAAGGAGGAAAAATGGCCATGCTATTGTAACTGAATCCTGTTGGGAAGCAGTTCTCCCAGAGCAGACAGATGGTTTTCTGCATTTGTAGAGGTAGGGTCTCAAGTCTAATTTTTGCTTGTACCCAATTTTTTCAGCATGAGGAAAGGTCGTCGTTATATACCTTGGATCTTGGGAGCGAGTGCATCTTAATCAGTCGTGTAAAATCAGTGCATAAAACCCCGCGATGTGCTCCAGCCTTTATCTGCACTCACTCAAATAAGCACATGCACGTTTTGATCCCATTTACGTGCTTGCTACATCCATCTCATATTACCAGGAGACCTGATTCCTGGGCAGGGCTTTAACAATCAGTGTTTATTTCTTTTTACAAGAATTTAACAGACCTGTTACTTGATGTGTGAATTCCTAGCGTGTACTAGGGCTGCGCTCCTGCTGTTGCCTAGTTTGTTCTAATAGTGGAAAGGGTGCAGGAGGTAATGAGATAAGATAATGAGATAAGCCCTCTCTTCCCTGGTGCCAACACCAGCAGGTCTCCAGCTCTGCCTTCCCCAAAGTCGCTCTGTTAAATAAGGCTCCGACCAAGTTGCGTCTCTTCTCGGAGCCCTCGACCAGTCCCTGGTCTCGCTGTACAGATGCAACACTGGCACAGAACCACTGAGGGCTGGTGGCAGCCCCCAGGAAGAGCCAGTTATACCCCAGCACTATTTTGGGTTTTATTAGGACTTTCAGCTTTGTTTCAGAGGTGATCCGGTCACGCCTTTCCCTTTAACCTCTGGCATCACCTAGCACACCACTCAGACTTGTACTCTGTCCACAGATCCAGCAAATGGCAGACAGCACCGCAGCGGAGATGGACAAACTGCTGGCAGCAAAGACCAAGGAGCTGCTTGGATAAGCACCATGTGGACGGACACACTCCCCCTCGAGCAAGAGCAGACTGCCGGGCACCCCAGCCATCCCTGCCTGGCGGCAGCAGCCTCAGGCAATGGGCAGGGGCGGCTCTACCAGACTCCCAGAGCAGCTCTGTGCTTTGGCTGCTCCAATTCCCCACCTTGGATCGTACTGGAGGGAGGGGGAACTCTCCTCGCTGTTCTTCATCCAGGTGGCAACAAAATTGGGTGAACAAAAATTAAAAATAAAGCAGCAGGAAGGAGGACTGGAGGCTGCTGGAAGGGCTCCTGCACAGAAGCTGAGGTGCAGGAGGAACGGCTGCCCTGCTGGCCTCGTGCCCCATCCCGTTGGCATCCCAGCACCTCGCAGCCCGGCAGAAGCGAGGACCACGCGCAAAAGCGGAACCTGCACTGTCCTGCTGTGAACCTCGGCATTTGTTTTTTGCTTAAAATAAATCAAAATGAGATGTGGAGGAGTAACCTTGGCCCAGCCAGTTGCTGGTTGGTGTATCCCCTTGGGTTCGTTCTTCCCAAAAGAAGCATTTGCCCGTTGCCGGGGACAGCAGGGTTCCCTGCAGCCTGGCCACCAGGAAGGCACGAGGGAGCTCAACACCACCTGGTGCCGGGTGGGCAGGGGAGATGGGCTTTGTGGTTCCCTAGGCTCCGTGGAGAGAGAACTGAAACGAGCGCTGTTGGAACGGCTGTTTTAGCCGGGACTGAGAAGACCAAAAGCCAACGCAGGAGCTTTTAAAAGCCATCTGCCCTCCCTGGCCAGTTACGGCATGCCCATGCAAGCCACCAGTACCACATTTCAGGGGGTGGAGGAGGTAGAAGCAGAATGGGGCTCCAAGCACATCACACAGCTCAACCCCTCGCTGCCAGCAGGTACTTCCTGACAGCAGCAAACGGCCTCCCTGCAGCCTCGGGCCATGGCAGGAGGAGGGACGGTGGTGGCCAGCACCGCAGCCCCGCTCCCAAGGCATTTGGGTTCAAAGAGCACCGAGTGTTCTGCAATCCTTAAATAAACAACTCCCAAAAAGTTAGTTTGTGTGCAGTGGGGAGGGGGAGGAGGATGAAGGATTTGCTCTGCTAGGGCCCCACATGTCAACAATTTCTCTGCTTTGTGTATTTTGGCCAAAGCGCTTACCATGATAAATGAATAAAGGAAAATGGCGAGCCCAGGGCGGTTACATGGCTCGGTAAATTGCTTTCAGCTGATTACTGTATTTCTTTTGACATTTATCAACTAGGCTTTTTTTTGCTGTTGTTGCAGCCTCAGCATCCCAGTAACAGCCTGGGCTTGAAGGTTTTCCCTGGTACCTGCGCAGGAGCAGCAGCTGCCGAGCTGGGTGTTCCGCTAAGCCAGGGCAGGTGGAGAAGCTGCTGCTGGCCCAGACTCGGGCAGGGCTGGTGCTGCCTTGGGGGCTCCTCTGGCCTCTTCCCGGTCTCCAAACCTTTGGGGCATTGGCAATGGGAATGATGGAGGGGTGGGCTGGTAGAGGTAAGCAGGGAAACTGCGGGGGGCCATTGCACGGAAGAATTTCCCAAGTATTTACTGCTATTCCTTACCCCGGAGCATCTCGCTTCACGTCACGTGAATTAAAACCTACTGGTACAACCGCGCCAGTGCCAGGCTGGGGATGGAGCCGCCCGTCCCCAGAGTGGCTGTGCCCAGTGCCCGTGGGAGGCAGCAGAGGGGTCCCGGGCAGGTCCAGGGCCGGCCACGCTGGTGAGGCAAAACCAGGTGCAAAAGCAGTTTTGGAATCTGCAGAAGGCAGAGACCTGTTCTCCGAGCGACGGCAGCTGGTGGCCCCGCGGCAGGGGAGGGTTTGGGGAATCCATCTGCCTGCGTCCTCGCTTCATCCCCCCCGTGCCCTGCGTCAGCCTGGGGCAGCCCCAGCGCCCGCAGATGCCGCGCTCACCCCTGGTGCCACCAGAGCGGCACAGGTGGCACATGGGCCCACAGAGCTGGGCCACCACAGCCCAGCCCGCTGCCACCCGTCCCGTGCCCCACGGGACCAGTGGGCAAAGGCACCGGCCACAGCCCTGGCAGCTTCCAGCCACCAGGGACCACGGCAGCACCCACCACCCATGGCCGGCTGCACGCTGGCCCAGGAGGCCACCCCCTGTCTGCCACAGCCACCACACGGGCACCTGCTGAGGGCCCCTGCGAACCACCCAGAAGAAAAGAGGACAGACACTTACTGTGCCCACGGCCAGCCGGCACACAGGGTGGCTCTGGACTGGTCCCACTTTTGTTTTGTTGCTGTTCTGGTACTCCACAGCGGGAGCTGCAGCACAAGGCCTGCCTGCTCCAAAGGCTTCCTCCACCGGCACCAGCAGGAACCTCTCACTTGGCTCCAGCCTGGATTGCTCCCAGAGCTGATAAGAAGCTGCAGCTGATGCTGTTGGCGGGTGGGGAAGGAGCTCCAGCTGCGCCGAATAACCCGGGAGGGAGAGGGACTGTGGGCCAGAGACCGGTTGTGCTGGGCGTAACGTGGAACCGGTGTCCGTGATGCCACTTTGGCCACCAAATGGTTTGGCCTCGGCAGCAAATGCCACGTGGTCACGCAGGGCAGGAGGAGGGAGGCAGAGCCAAGGCTGGACACCCTCAAGCTGTGTCCTGGGCTCTCCACGCCGTGCCACGCTCACCAGGAGCCCTCTCCCGCGGGTTGGGGGCACCTCCGCGCTCCCACCTGGCGAGCGCTGCCACGGCCCCGCGGGTCGGTGGTCCCCGAGGGGGCTGCACTCCTGGCACACCCGGTATCCCTGTGCACATCCCTGCTCATCGCACCCCGGGCAGAGACCCGCGCCCTTCCCCAGGCCACCAGGTTGGCCACGCGCGGCTCCGCCGGGACACTCCGGTTTGCTCCGAGCCACTAAACCGGGGCAGCCGCACCAAGGGGGTCGGGGCAGGGACCGGGGCGGGCACCGGCCCCCCACCACTGCCTGCGCGGAGCCCCACGGCCGCCGGGAAACGCAAAGCGGAGGCAAAAGGAAGGAAAAACTCCGAGGAAGCTGGAAGCTCTCGACATAGTTAAAAACCAACATTGCTCTTCAAAATAGATGTGATTGCGCTCCTTGTGAGTCATCGAGCAGAGACACCAAAATTGCTTTGTGCCAGGGACGAGCCCGGGCGCTGATTGTGTGCCGCCCGGATTTGTATAAAACAGACCATGGATGGCATGTCAGAGTTTACAGCTCGCATACATTTTCAACAGTGAGCTTTGCAAAATGTATCAATGTAATCTCTGCCTCCTATATTCCGTGTTGATTAGACACGATTTCTGGCTGGATTTTCAGAAAGCTCAAGTGCTTTTTTAATCACTACAGAAGCTCATTATTGCTTTCCAGTGACTCTTATGTCCTTCACTTCTCCTTTCAGATTAGAGTCTATAGTCAGATGAATATTGGATGATTTCATTACATACAAATGCAATCAACAGTTTTGCATAAATTTCTCCTCTTTTCTTGAGTTTCAATTGACCTCAGCACCCGTGGAGGCAGGCGCAATACACATGTAAATGAGCTGGCGTTGCTGCAAAGACACGGATGCGGAGAAACAAGATAAACTGTCAGATAATATTCGGGATTTTTAAGAGATCAAAAAAATACTTCCTTGTTCAGCCCAGCCGTAAAAATGGCACCTTCAGCTGCCGGGGAATTTGCTTTTGTCTTGCTCAGAGTCTGGCTGTGGACAAAGGCCAGGAGCGGCTCCGGCTCCGGCTCTGGCGTGACCAGCTCGACCCGGGGATGCCGAGTTGGGAGCCCCCCCAGATCCCTGTCTCCTCCATCAGCCCCGCGGCGGGGGCACCTGCTGCCCCCTCACACCGCACAGCCAGGGCACGGGGAACCGCACCTTCAAATGGGTTGAAGCTAACGCTCCGTGCCAACAATCAGCGCTAATTTAAACAAACTATAATTAAACATAAAGGACCTCTTGGTAGGGAAGTCAGGGAAACTGTCAGTGGTTACTTTGGATTTGAAGCCCTTACCTTTAAAAGAATAATTTTTGTGCTAATGCGAGCAATCCAGCACTCCCACACTCGCCTTTGGGAGCCAGTGGGGAAAGAAACTCTTGGGTTTCTTTTGATACCTTTATGTGCTAATCTTCTTAACAGATTTTTAATTAATGGGAACAGAGCACTTTGCAGCCATGAAATCTATTGGTGTAATTGCCTAGTGGATTAGTCCCATTAACCACACAAATTACCTGTCTCCAGGCCGCCGGCCCCACCAGGGAGCTCCCCCGTGCTGGACACACCGAGCAGCCCCATTCTGAAGCAATTTTGATAAAATAAACTCTCTAATCAGGTAAATAATTCCATAAGGGAAATTGCTGCCTTCCCGCAGCCCCCCTCCAGCGGGACCTGGCTACTTTCAGGGGAATGCAACATGCCTCCAATTACAGCCAAATCTCCAGCTCAGCGACCGTTTGGGAGAAGCCCACAGCACACGGGACCCCCTCGAACCGCAGCGGCGAGGAATTAAGGCATTTAAGCTGTCAGCCGGAATCTGGCCCGGCCCCTGATTACCTGGGGAGACGCACGGCGTATTTAGGTTCGTGTCCGTTGCAATTTCCTGGCCCCCAGCGTTGATCCCGAATGACTCGCGTCCGTGTCAGGTTCCTGCCCAGGGTCCCTCCGACACGTGGCCCTGGGCTCGGGGACAACGACCTTTGGGCAATTAAGGACACTCAGGCCAGCCTGAGCCTGGAGAAGTGGAAATGTGCAGCTGTCCCAAAGAGCAGCCGGGTGAGCGGAGCCGCCTGTGCCCATTTCTCCGCAGCGCTTGGCAAGGCTGCGTGGCTACACCAGCTGCCACCACCGCTCGGGACAGGTGCCCAGACCTTGGGGGCCCTTCCCAGCCCCATTCATGGCTTTCCATGGTCTATTGTAATTTTGGACCTGAACCCGACGGAAACTCTCACAACTTCTCTCTGCTCGGACGCCGAGATGGGGATGTGCTGCCCCAGGGATGTCCCTGGGCAGTCAGGTCACTGGAATGTGCGCGTGGTGACACAGCGGGGCGCAGGGCACCCATGTGGTGTCACACGGTGGTGCGCAAACCCAACACACTTCCCACCCAGATGTCTCCAAACCTGCTGCAACAGGGCAGCTCCTTGCCCATAGCCCTGGACTAGGGGAGCAGGGAGGAGGGGTCCCTGCAGCACCGTGCTCTGAGCACATGTGATGGGGACAACCTGGCAGGAGACAACCTGTGGGAGTTAAACTCCGGCAGTGACACGCCAGTGCCCGATGCTGTGCACAGCCAGCTACGGAGGGGACAGCCACACGGAGAGGTGGCCTCCACGCATCCCCTGAAATGCTTGTGTGGGCGATGCTGGCGCTGGTCCCTGACCCCAGGGTGGAGTAGCTCAAAACATGGGTGGCGCAGGGCTGCTCTTCCCCCTGCAACAGGAGACTAAACCTACCCTGCCTTGGCTGCCCCCATGTCTCCTGGCACAGGGAGCACAGGGTGATCCATGGGGCCACCCCAAATCGGAGGGGACGTGTAGGCGGCCGAGCGCTCCCATGGCCGGGGTGAAGGAGGGCTGGAGCGCGGGAGCTGCCTCGCTGCACGGTGCCGGCGAGCGCAGCCGGGGAACCCTACACCGCAGGTAATTGGCATCAGATGCTCCCTGACCTGCCGCATCCACCGGGAAGCTGGAAGCATTTATTTGTCTGAGTCGGCGGCTCTATCTGCGTGCAGGAGGCGTTGGCGGTGGCGGGGCCGGGCTCTGCGAACCTAATGAGTCTGAGCTGAAGATGATGAATATGATTGCTGAAAGCGCTTTCCTGAGTCCTCCTTTCCTGGGGCTCAGGTTACCAGTTCCCAGACAGCCTGTCCAGCCCTGGCTTTTCAGCTCTGATTTGTAGCCCCCTAAACAGTGTCTGTCAGCTCCCCGTGCTGCAGGAAACACTGGGTTCTCTGCCGCCGTGCCCAGGGGAGCTGAGGAAGGGGCCGCCAGCCCTGCTTGGCCACTGGGGACACCTTCCCTCCCTGGGCTGCCCCACTGCTGCCCCGCTTGGCCCTGTGCCCCCACAGCCCCTGACCCAGCGTGGGGTGGACCAGACCAGACGGATTCCCCATGTGGGACCCCCATGTGGGGTCTCCAGCCACCAGCATCTGCTGTGCCGTTGTGCAGGACTGAAGTACCTGTGGCTGTCGGGGACCTTCCCCGCAGGGGACTCGGCACCAGTTGCCACTTAACCTTATGGCAGAAAAATGGGGGGTTTTGGCTTCCCTCTTCTCTGCCCAGACCCCAAAAAGCCACAGGCGAGGGGCCACCTGCTGAGCCACGTCCCACCCAAGGAGCGTTTCAGGGGATGCACAAGAACAGATGAGGCCAGGGGATGCTCCATGAGCCGTGCAAATCCCCTGGGATCAGGGGGACACGGTCTGCCCAGGCACGGCCACCCCTGGAGAACAGGACTGGGGGGGCCACAGGGGTTCCCCATGGCTACAGCCCCCCTGGGAAGGCGGTGGGGGGGCAGAAGTTTAGGGTGCCAACCCGCCGCAGGCTTTTGGGTGCCGCTGTCCTGCCCCGGTGGCGTCGCAGCTCACCGAGGCAGGAAAACCCCAAACCGGGGAAGGGGGTCCCGGACCAGCGGCGCTTTGTGCCTCCCGCAGCCCCGGCCGGTGCCGCGCTGCCATAGACGGTGTTTTGCTGCCTCCCTACGGGAGGACGCGGCCGGCAGCACCGGCTCCCGCAGCCCCGCGGCTCCTCCGGTTCCCGGTGCTGGCAGAGGAACCGGCGGGGCTGCGGGGACCAGTGTCGCTAGAGGCCTCGCCGTCCCCGGTCCGGGGACGTGCACACTGGGGGCCCGGGACGGGGAGTGACCCCTCACCGGTGTGTCAGGGCTTGCACCGCTGCTCCGCCAGAGGGGCTCAGGGTGCATCCGAGCATGGCCCGCAGCGCACCGCCGAAAGCTCGGGAACAGCCCCTCCATGGAGCATCCTCGATAGCAGCTGCTCCATGGAATATCCTCGACAGCAGCCCCTCCATGGAACCCCCTCTAGAGCAGCCCCTTCATGGAACCGCCTCCACGGCAGCCCCTCCATGGCATCTCCTCCATAGCAGCCCCTCCACAGCAGCCCCTCCATGGCAGCCCCCTCCATGGCATCTCCTCCATAGCAGCCCCTCCATGCCAGACCCTCCATGGCAGCCCCTCCATGACATGCCCCTCTATAGCAGCCCCTCCATGGAACCCCCTCTATAGCAGCCCCTCCCTCCACGGCAGCCCCTCGGTGGCCCTGGCCAGACAAATGGCCTTGGGGCTGTTGCAACCGTTTCCGTGTTGTGAAAGCAAACGCTGATTAAAACCTGAGGGCAGGGAGTGGAACGGCAAGCACGGAATAGCTCACAGAGCTGGGACATCCCTAAGGGCTGCGGGCTGGTCCGGGGGAGTGTGGGGGTGTCGAGCTCTGCCAGGTCCCCATGCTGCAGCCAACAGCGCCAGGCGCGGGTTGTGGAGCAGGAGCTGGGGGCCGTGGGGTAGACCAGTAGACCCGGCACAGCCCTGCTCCTGCAGCCCTGGAGCGCACAGGCACGGGGCGGGGGAATGGGGCAGCGCCTGGGCTAGTGTTTGACACTGTCCCCACCATGCTTCGCCTGAAACCATCCCGACGCCCCACTGAAATCTGTCCTTCTGCACTGGACCGCCAGCCTGCCATGGCTTTATATTTGGTGCTTCGTCTCAGGGTGGGGAGGACGGGGCGAGCAAGCGGCAGGAGCAGGCGCGGCACACGCTGACCGCACCGACTGCACGTCTGCAGCAAAACCTGCCCCCTGCGTCCAGTGCATGTTCATCATCGGGAGGCAGCTGGTGTCCCCACCCTGCGAGAGCACATCAAGAGCCCTCTGAGCTCGTGTTTGCATCATGGCTGATGCATTTGCCCACTGAAGCTGGATCTGAGGCCCTTGTTCATTTTTGGACACTTGCGAAGGCCGCTTGCCCTGTGGGGACGCTCCCTCCCTGCTGCTGAAACCCGGCAAAGCCCCGTAGCACCAGCCCTGCTCCCACAGCCCCGCTCCTGCCCGTCCCCAGCCGCTTCCTGTGCCAAGTGCAGGAACTGTGCAGGAACCATGGAGGAACCGCGCGGGAACCATGCACCCCCCGGCCCTGCCGGGGCTTCCTGCCGCTCTGCAAGGAGGTGACAACAGAACCCGAGATAATCTTGACACACACCCAGGCCCGTGCCGGGGTCTCCGCCGCGGCCGCAGAACAGTATGGGAGGAGGCGACCAGCCACAGCCCCTGAGGTCTGTGTGCCACCAGGCTCCGGATGTCCCCTGAGGCTGGCCCAGCAAGGTCTGCAGCCCACCGTGCTCTTGCCCACCCCAGCAGAGCCTCTCCCGGCCGGACGCGCTCCCCTGCGGGGTGGCTGGTGCCTGCCTGGGCTGGGCTGGCCTGATCCCGTCCCCGCTGCCAACAGGCTGGCGCTGGGGGGCAAAGCAGCCAGGCAGGAAACACCCAGCGATGGTTTCACTGATAAAACTCGGCTTTTCTGGCTGTTGGCGGCTTTGGGCAGTTGGCTCCTGGCGCCAGCCGGGCAGCACTGCGGGGGCAGCCTCCCACGGCAGCTCGGGGCTGAGCTGGGCCTGCAGCCCACGGCCACGCTGCGGGGATGGTGCTGCTGCCCGAGCTGCGACGGGGTGTCCTGGGGCACGGGGACACAGGCTGGGGGGGGACTTGTGGATCAGAGATGGGCATGGGTTTCCTGGGGGACCCGGGGACAGCAGTGTGGGCGTGGGGATGCTGGGGGATGTGAGGACCAGGGGCACCTGGGGACCAGGGCATGGCCATGGGGATGGTGGAGAATGTGGGGACCTGGGGACCAGGGCGTGGGGATGCTGTGGGATGTGGGGACCTGGGGACCAGGGCGTGGGGATGCTGTGGGATGCGGGGACCAGAAAATGGCTATGGAGATTCTCGGGGGTTGGGGAC
>VZSF01010885.1:38400-61476 GCA_013398295.1 Chionis minor
GCCGGCTCCGCCGGGTGCCGGGGGCCGCCATCGCGCCCGTCGCCCCGGGCTGGCGCTGCCGGGACCCGGCCGTGGGGTGGCGAGCGGCACCCCCCGAGGGGAGGGCAGGGAGGCCGGGGGCGGCCGGGACCCCCGAGCCCACCGCCCGGGGCACAGTCCCCGCAGCCCCCGGCTTTGGCCCGTCACGCCCGGCCAGAGCAAAATGGCCCGTGAGAAACAAACTTCCCCTCCACCTCCCCCGGGGGGGGACCTGCAGCGGGGGGGCACCACACGCAGGGGCCGGAGGAACCGTGGCGGGCCCGAGCGTGGCCACCGCTGCACGACAGGGCTGGTCTCCTGCCAAGGCTACCGCTGGCCCGCGAGCCCCTGGGGCAGGACGGGACCGCGGCCACCCCGGGCTGGCCCCGCTGGGCAGCACCCGGCTGCTCCCTGCAGCCTCCCAGCTGGGACGGGGCTTCTTGCAAGAAAAGGGGACAATATCCATGAATGCTGGCAGCCAGGGCCCTTCCCCGCTCTCCCCAAACACGTCCCAGCTGAAACTGCCATTTGGGGGTGAGGATGGAGGGCTGGGAGCAGCAGGAATGGCTCTGGTGGCCTAAGCCATCATTTCGTTCCCGTGCCCACGTGCTGGTGCAGCCGTGGTGGGCTCGGGCTGCCCGCGCACCCGGGGGTGTTGAGGAGTAACGCTGCTTATGGCAGGCATCCATGAAGCCTGTTGCGAAATAAACCCACATCTCGAATCCCATCGGCTCTGGCCCCTACAGTGCAGTTTCCTCCAGGTCCTTAATGGGACATTGACTCCAGTCCCTCTTTCATGAAATGACCTCCTTCCCTGCAGAAAAATGCCATCCCAGTGTGAAGTTCATGGTGTTTTTTGGGTTTCACAGTTCCTCACTAAAGTAACATTCTCAGCAAAACCCGTGGGCTGCATCCCCCGGCGAGGCTCCGGCTGCCGGCGTTGCCAAGGGTGCTGACGGTGACCCTGTCTCCAGCAGCCCGCCCGGCTTTACCTGCCGCTCCGGAAAGTCACATGCCCAAACCCAAGAGCCCCCAAAATGTGCACAGGCTGGGTGTGCGGAGCAGAGCCGGCCACCCCGCCTTTGCAGGGAAAGCGGGATCACGGGAGAAGCGACCTGAACCCAGCAGGTTTGGGCTGAGCAGGCAGAGCTGGGTGCCGGAGCAGTGCGTGTTGCCCTTCCTGCTGTCCATGCCCCCTTCCTGCAGCTGTCCCACTGGGAGAGGAAGAGCTCTGCGCTGGAGTGGCTGGGCCTGTGTAAAAATAGTGACCCCAAGTTCATTTCCTCAAGGACTTCCCTGTTTCAGAGTCGTCTATGTCCGAAAGCGGAACATGGCCCAGGGCTGCAGCCCTTTGAGGCCCCATGGCCATGCAGATGGCAGCCGTGCCTGGTCTGCAGGGGACTCCAGGAGTTGTGGAGTGACCTGGCAGGAGGTGGCAGGTCCACCTGCTGGGGACAGCTGGGCTGGGTGTCCCCAGGGTGGCCAAGCCACCCTGCAGCTCCCTGGGCTTCTTGGCCTCAGGCGGGAGGGAGGGACAGAGCAGGAGGAGCGGGAGCGAGCACTGCAGGAGCAGGGATGGTGCTTGTGAGGCACATCTGCATGAAAAGGAGGGACTCCATGGGATGGACCTGGCTGTCACCTGCTGGGCTGGACTGCAGGTGGTGGGGACAGGCAAGGGACAGCCTCTGCATGGTCCCTTCATTGGCTTGACCACCTCCCTTGGCCACCTCATCTCCCTGAGAAGCTCCTCCTGGGGTCTGAGGACAGCCAGGAGCAGCATCCATGTGTCCTGCTGGGCATGGGACATGCCCAAAGCAGCTGGGACAGACGCACCATGACCAGTCCCTGGAGCTGACTGCTGCACGCCAGGATCAAAGCAAATTCCACTATGTGGGGGGAAAAAAAGTTACCCAGGATGTACATGAAAGGATGGCTCTCTCCCAAGCCTTAATTAGTGAGGGAGATACCTGATTGAGGAATTAGGGGAACTGCGCCGTGCCCCGAGGTGCTGTCAGCAGAGCGGCTGGGCTCCTGCTCCTCCCCAGCGCTGCACCAGGAGGACCACAGCCCTAATCTAGCCCTCGGATCTGCGCTCAAAGACCAAATAACAGGATGTTGGGCTGAGGCTGGGATCTCCTGCTCACTTGGTGTTTGCTGCTGAGAGCACTTCTACTTGACTCCTTGCTGGCTGCGCCTTGGCTCCAAGCCACGATGTTTGTTCTCTGTAGACTTCTCTGGCTGTGAGCGGAGCCAAGCCGGTCCCATGGTGTTTCTCCATTTTCTCCTGCAGATATTGCCCTTGGCTGCTGGCTTGCCTTCAGGGGTGTAGTTTTGTACGAGCATTCTTGCAAAATAGGCCTGACCGTCCTCTCCACAGCCATGCCACCCTCATCGAGTGCTCATGCTGCTTCTCCCACGGGCAAACAAGGAGGTGCGGCAGCACCCAGACATCACCGTCTGCCCAAGCTCCAGCCATGGGGCAGGCTGGGCGCAGACGCCGCTGAGCGTGCTGATTTGTGCCCGTTTCCGTAATCCGTGGTCAACCGCCTCCTCCCAGCACAGCCTTTCCACAACGGGGCTCATGGAGCTTCGAACCGGGCTGCAGAGGGGAGCTGCTGCCACTCCAAGAGCCCCAGGGCTGCATCGCGCCCTCCAGCCAGCCCACCCGCCCGTCCTGGGGGCCGGCAGCCCGGCTCAGGTGCGGGGAGGAGGACCGCCAAGCCCCACGTGGCGTGCAGCTGCGGCCCTGGCACGCTGCTCTTGCTTGTGGTGCCGCCAGAAGTGGTTGCAGATGACAATCTGGCGGCACTGCCTGTGCTGCGAACAGCTTGTGGGCCCGAGAAAACCTCCCTGAATCAGAAAAACAAGTGCGTGAGCCTTTCGTTGTCTTCAAAGCCTGTGGCCGCGGAGCTGTGTCCCATGGAGCAAGCCCGGCTCCAGCCTGGCCATGATTCACCCCAGGTTGCTTTGACTGCGGTTCACAGAGCGGATGTTGTCCCTGAAATCTGGCATTTTTCAGCGGTGATGGAGCGTGTTCACCAGCTCTGCCATCATGGAGGGGGCTGCGCTCCAGCGCGGAGGCTGGCAGCAGCTTTTCCCACACCTGGAGCCAACCCGGCAGGGCCGGCGGAGGATTCCTGGCCGGGGTGGGGAGAGGCACGGAGCCACTGCGGGAGGGAGGCTCTGAAAGGGCGCAAGGGGGTTGCTGTCGCAGGCCAGGACATGCTCCGTCCCCCTCCCACCCTTTTGGCTGGAACATACCGCTCCCACCCCACCTCCGGGACCCTGCGGCGCTGACACTGCTGTGAACCGCGGGAGGAGGCAGCTCGGCCAAGCCCGGCGCCCCGCCAAACCCGCCTCAGAGGAGGGCTCAGCCACGACATGCCACCAAGCCCCACGCCGGGGAGAGCCCCGGCAAAGTGCGGTTCTCCAGACTTCCCACATCAGCCGGGGAGACAGGGCAGGACACAACCTGCCGTGCCAGAGCCCACGGCATGGACCATCCTCCTGGCCCCGTGGCTGCAGCTCCCGCAGCATCCCCACATCCCCCCGGGTTGCCGTGGGCACGGCATGGGGCTGCTCTTCCAGGGGTTTGCAAAGTTTGCGGCAGCATTGAGTGCGGAGCTACTGACGCAGGAACAGCCCGGAGGATGCTCCAGCTGCGCTGCAACGCGGGCCCCTCTGCAGAAGTTCCCATCTTGCAAAAAACTGAACGGGTGGTCTGACCTTAATTTGTCTGAGATGGTAAATAAGAAAGTGCCTGCTGCCTCCCATCTGGATGCATGAAAAAAGTCTGAGATGAAAGGGAGTCTGACGGAAGGGTTGGGAGCTGAACGCGTCTTTGCAAGCCGGCCCCCGTGACGGGAGGGATTTGGGGTCACAGGGCTGAGTGCAGCCGGGGCAGAGCTGCCGGCCAAGCCCCGGGCTCCCAGACAGCCTCTGCCCTGCCCTGAGCCAGCAGCTGGCTGGGGGACTGAGCGACATTGCAAAATTAGATTTATGCTTCAAATATATTAATTTTTAGCTGCAATTTTCTATGGAAAAAAATGTGGCTTCTATTCTGCATGCCTGTCCCTCCGCCCTAGCGTTGGAACCTGTTCCTAAATTCCAGCAGAATTTGAACCAGTTCCGGCGGAGCCCTGGTGAGCACATGGACCATGTGGAGCAGAGATGAACATCAGCGGTGATGTTGGGCACACAGGGACGGCTCTCGGTCCCTTCTGGTGCTCAAGGCGTGCTGCCCGTCCCTGTCCCCACAGCCAGTGGCACTGGAGCCGAGCACTGTGTGTCGGTGGCACCGCTGTCCCCGAGCACTGCGCGTCCTGGCAGGGCTGGTGGCTTTTATTCTCCTGACACGAAGGTCCCATCCCGGGTCTGTGGGGACTGACCCAGCTTGGTGGCAGCTCCTGTCTCCCGGGATCCCGCCGGCGTGTGGCCGTGGGGAAGGGGCCCTTATCTGGCGCCTGCAGGCCGGGGCGTGAAGGCAGCGGAGGAAGGGGCCGGGCGGGAGCGGGGGAGCAAGCCCAGCGGTCGGCCCGTCTCATCCGCTCGGGGCGGCGAGGGCGGAGGAGCCACTTGCCAAAGCAAACATCAGCCCTGACAGTTGCCATTATTATTGACACCGGTGCTGTGTTTGCACGGCTTTAACCTGCGCCGGGGCTCCGGGGGCAGAGCAGCCCCCTGTGCATGAGGTTGCCGTCCTGGCTGTGCCCGAGACCACCGTGACACATCCCCGTGGTGGCATGGGGCACTGGGTGCAACGGCCCGAGCTGGGGCTGGGGGTTGCAGCACCCGTCGGTGCGCGGCTGCAGGGTGCGGACGGTTCCTTTGACAATGCCGGGTGTTTCAGGCAAGGCTAACTTCCACAAGGAAGGTGACAGCGTGGATGGATGGTGACATCTCTCTCTCCCCGCAGTGAATCCCTGTTGCTATTTCCCCTGCCAGCACCAAGGGGTGTGCGTGAGGGTCGGCCTGGCAGGATACGAGTGCGACTGCACGCGGACCGGGTACTTCGGGACCAACTGCACCTCCCGTAAGTCCCTCTCTCCCGGAGGACCTTCAGCACCTGTGGGTCCCGGGGCAGCGCGCTGTGCCTGCGGCATGTGCTCTCAACGGCAGTGACTGTGGGTGGGCCGGGGCCATTAACGGTTTTGTTAGCGGGGTGAGTGATTTGCCTGGTCTGTCTCCCCCAGCTGAGTTCTGGACGCGCCTCCATGACCTGCTGAAGCCCAGTCCTGCCTTCTACCACTTCATCCTGACCCGCTTCAGGTGGTTTTGGGACATTATCAACAGCACTTTCATCAGGGACACGCTCATGAGGCTCATACTCACAGGTGAGGGGCTAGAGGGGGTCTCGGGGTGCAGCAGGACTCAGGGACCCCCCCTGGGCATCAGCGGGGGTGTGGGTGGGGTGACGCCGCTGCAGTGATGCCAAGCAGCTCCCGCGGGCACAGTGGGAACCGGGCTCGAATCACCTCACTGGGAGATGCAGGGAGGTTGTCATCCCATCGTGTCGCCCCATCACCCCATCACGCTGCCCGGGGAAGGCTGCGCGGCCAGGCGGCAGCGGGGCGCAGGGGGTCGGCAGGCTGGGCTGCCCCTGTGTCCCCGGCCGTGCGTCTCCGGCCGCGTGCCGGGCCACCAGCCAGCTGGAAAACACAAGCGGCTCTTGGCACGCTGCGCTTCCCGGGCCAAATGGCTCTTAAGCAGCCGCACGGAAAGCAGCCTGTGGAAATATGGAGCTGGACCTTGTTACTCATGTCCCCATATTCATCACTTTGCATAAATATTTAGGTTTCAGCCCTTGGAGCCGTAGCGACACATTCGCAAGGCTCCGGCTGTTGGTTTTACCATTTCTATGCAGTTGTCTTTTCATTCATCATCCAAGAATCCACTTAGCGCATTAGTACAAGCCTTCCTTTTCTGGGGGGAATTGCAGCCTTTAAAAGGCTCGGAGCAAAGCCCGGGGCACCCACGTGCCTCCGCTGCCGGTACCTTTCTGGTTTTTGGGGTGGCAGGGGAGGGTGTCCGGCAGCACCAAGCGGCTGGGCAGGGGCTGGGGGCAGAGGCCGTGGGGCGCTGCTCTGTGCCCCGTGCCCCACAGAGGTGACCCCCTCTCTCTCCTTCCAGTCCGTGCCAATCTCATCCCCAGCCCCCCCACCTTCAACTCCGACTATGGCTACATCAGCTGGGAGGCCTACGCCAACGTCAGCTATTACACCCGCGTCCTCCCGCCCGTGCCGGACAACTGCCCGACGCCCATGGGGACCAAAGGTGCGCAGCTCACGGGGGGGACCAGCAGCACACGGTGCCGGGCATGGGGCTGAGAAGCGCCCCAGGTCCCTGATGGGTGCAGCGTCGGTGTTTCCCACCCACCCGCGCCTGAGCGTTCACTGCCGTGGACACATCCACAAGGCACTGCTGGCAGTGCCACGTGCTACCGCTGTCCTGCCCAACCTGGCCCCACGGGCAGGAGGAGCTTGATGGCATCCAAAACACTGCTGGGACAGCTCTGCTTGAGCTTCTAGGGCACGTCGTAGCTTGTGTGAGAGGGCTGTAAGGTGTCTATGCAGACAAGTCAGTGCCTGGTGCTGCAGCAGACACAACAGCTCTCACCATCAGCCCCACGGCCAGCACCGGTACCCAGCTGGGTTGGTGTGGGGCACCTACCCTCAACCTCCATCCTTCACAGGCAAGCAGCAGCTCCCTGACCCCCAGCTCCTGGCGGAGAGGTTCCTGCTGCGGCAGAAGTTTGAAGCCGATCCCCGAGGCACCAACCTGATGTTTGCCTTCTTCGCCCAGCATTTCACCCACCAGTTTTTCAAGACCTCCGGGAAGATGGGACGTGGCTTCACCAAGGCGCTGGGGCACGGGGTGAGGGGGACACGGGGACACGCAGGGAGTGAGGACGGGGACTGGGGTGTACACAGCCTTTTGGAGCAGCCTTGACACTGTGCTCTCTTGGCAGGTGGATCTCGGGCACTTGTACGGGGACAACCTGCAGCGGCAGCACCACCTGCGACTCTTCAGAGATGGGAAGCTGAAATTCCAGGTACCACCTGGCACAACCGAAACGTCTCAGCCCTGTGATCCAGGGTTGTTTGAATCCTGTGTCCCTCTGGCAGCTCCTGGGCCAGAGACTCCTGGGAAAATGAGGAGACCCCAGCCCTGTAGGAGACCCCAGCCCTGGTGCTCCATGGGGAGCACTGCCAGGGCCAATCTTGGCAGCTGCTGACCAGAGGGATGAGCTCTGGGCCGAGCTGTTCCGACAGCAGTGGGGGTCCCGCAGCTAGGGCTGTTTCCATCCTGCTCAGCACTTGCAGGAGCGTGGCCGTGGTGCCCACAGGGAGGGAAGCAGGTCCCATCCAGGCAGGCTTTCACCAAGGTGGTTTTCTACCCTCCTCCCTTTCTGCCATTCCATTCTTGTCTCCCCAAGGTGGTGGATGGAGAGGTGTATCCCCCCATGGTTACCGATGCTCCGGTTCACATGGTCTACCCACCTGCTGTCCCCAAGGAGAAGCAGCTGGCGATGGGGCAGGAGGTGTTTGGGCTGCTGCCGGGGCTCTGCATGTACGCCACGCTCTGGCTGCGGGAGCACAACCGTGTCTGCGACATACTGAAACGGGAGCATCCCACCTGGAGCGACGAGCAGCTCTTCCAGACGGCTCGGCTCATCCTCATTGGTGAGGCCCGTCAGTGCCGCAGGGCACGGCCACCGTGGAGCCTTGTGGCCCACCTTCCCGGGCAAGCCCCAAGGACTTGGGTGATAGTTGGTCTCCGTTTGAGGGTGGTGGCCAGGCTGGCTTTGGAGGCTGGAGGAGTTTCTCTGGCAGCCTTCTGGGGATCGTTGGCGATGATCCATATAACAAAAATTGGCTCTGGTCCAGCAAAAAATTAATATTGAATAATTTTGTCATAATTTTGAATTATTTCATTTCAATGTTTTATTACAAATTTACTATAATCTCAAAAAAATGTAATTTGTGACCAAAATGCAGAAGAGACCCGTGTCACCGCATTATCTCTAAGAAGCCTGTCAAGGCTGGCTTCCTCAGGAGCCATTTCAGTTTTGGCAGACTGACCTTTGCTCGTGAAAAAAAAGTCATTTGCTGAAAAATTCCCAACCAACCCAACAAGCCCGTAGTCAGGAAGGTCCCGGGGGGCAGAGGGTGCTGGGACACATTGCCATAGCTCACGGGTAACACCGCTCGGGTCCGGAGCTGGTAGCTCCATACGCTGCCAGCTGCCAGCTGCTTCTCTCTCCTCCTGCCCAGGGGAGACCATTAAGATCGTCATTGAGGACTATGTCCAGCACCTCAGCGGGTACTACCTGAGCCTCAAGTTCGACCCTGAGCTGTTGTTTGGGACGCAGTTCCAGTACCGGAATCGCATCGCGGTGGAGTTCAACCAGCTCTATCACTGGCATGGGCTGATGCCCGACTCCTTCATCATCCAGGGGGAAGAGTACAGCTACGAGCAGTTCCTCTACAACACCTCCATGCTCATGGACTATGGCGTGGAGGCACTGGTGGAGTCCTTTTCCAAGCAGATTGCAGGAAGGGTAAGGTCCTGCTCTCCCCTCCCTGCAGCGCCGGGGCTGTGGGACCCCGGGAGGGATGCTGGTGGTAGCACGAAGGCAGTGCCGTTACACATCCCCCATCAGCAGTGGGTTGCATGTCACACAGAGGGTCTTCTACTCAGGGCACCACCTGACAGGCATGTCATGGGTCCTCCCCACAAGCACCGTAGCAAGGCTGGCCCTTGGTGGCCCGGTTTACATGCTCTTGGCACTCCAGTAAACACCACGGTGATGCCAGGAGCCTGCAGTAAGCTGGGATCTCCTGGTCCAGACTGGGCTGTGGAGCTTGCTTGGGACTGTTCTTTGCTGCCATCACATGGATGTTTTCTTCCAAGCGGTTACATCTGCATCTCTGACCCTCTCTGCTGGTCAAAGCAGCAATGCCGAGGCACAGACCCGCTGCTCTTTGGGTGGTTGGGTTCTCCCTGTGACCCCAAAACCCCCTAATCTCTCCCCTCCTCCCAGGCCAGTGGGTCACTGTCCATATGGGGCTTCTCCTTGCGCCATTGCCTGACCTGCGCTGGGAACTGGCTTTAGCCCAAGCTGCTCTACAGCTGGTTTTTGGCACTGTCCAGTGATTCCGCCTCCTGCCGTTGTGATGACATGCTGGTCTCCACAACACCGTGCTCAGGACACGGATGCTTCGGTGCAGCAGCTCCCCTGGAGCAGGTGCTGGTGCTGCCTCATGCCTCACATGTGCTCCTCCTTGTGTTCTTGCCCTCCAGATCGGTGGGACACAAACCATCAACGCCAATGTCTTGAAAGTGGCTGTTGGAGTCATCAAGGAATCCCGGCAGCTGAGGCTACAGCCGTTCAACGAGTACCGGAAGAGGTTTGGCATGAAGCCCTACAGGTCCTTTCAGGAGCTGACAGGTAGGGCTGCAGCGCTGCTGCAGGAGCCCTCGGGGCTTTGCTGGGGCAGCGCAGACCCTCTGCGCTCACAGCGGGGTACAAGAGCACGAGCTGCCCCCCACCGCTGGGCTTGCCCAGCAGAGCAGCCGCTCCTGCCCATCCAAACCTCGCCTGGTCGTGACCCTCGCACCGGGCAGACGGGGCTGGAGCATGGTTTGCAGGGGTCCTTCCCCCGCGGGGCTGGACGAGGGGTCCAGAGGGCAGTGCCTGGCCTGGGAGCCGGGCTCGCCGCTGCCTGGGTTGCGGGAGCTGCCACGTTCCTGTGACTCACAGCAAGGGCAGTCCTTGGTGGGGTGATTCCTTTGCTGAAGCGCTCTGACGTTCACTTGGTGCAGGAGAGGAAGAGAAGGCGGCAGAGCTGGAAGAGCTGTATGGAGACATTGATGCTCTGGAGTTTTATCCGGGCTTGCTGCTTGAGAAACCCCAACCCAATGGTATTTTTGGGGAAAGCATGGTGGAGATTGGAGCTCCATTTTCCCTGAAGGGGCTTCTTGGGAACCCCATCTGCTCCCCAGAGTACTGGAAACCCAGTACATTCGGTGGAACAACTGGCTTTGAGATAGTTAAGACGGCATCTCTCGAGAAACTCGTGTGCCTCAACGTGAAGAAGTGCCCATATGTGGCATTTCATGTGCCGGATGCTGTGGAAAATGGCAGCCCTCGCGGTGGTGGACCATCTACTGAGCTCTAGCACCAGGACAGCCTGCCCAGGTACAGACCGTCCTCGCCCAGGCGCCGGCTGAGCCGAGCTCCCAGCCTGGCACTGAATGTCCTGTTCTTTCCTGCAGGGAGCGGTGGGGACACGGGGACCTGCCCACCCCTGTGCCGAGCTGAGCCAGGATAGAAGATGGTCCCATCCTGGGCGTCCTCCACACCAGCCCTCGAGGAGAGGCCGGTACCGGCTCCGTGAAAAGCTGGAGTGCCTCAGGAGTGTGGCTGCCACCGCTGTCCTCAGCAGACCCAATTCTCTTGCTAGTGAACGAATACCTTGCACTAAGCCAGCTTTGGGGTTCCCCAGGGGACGCCCGCCTCCCTGGGACGCTCTGGACTCCCCTGCGCTTTGTCACCCTCTGTCCCCACTGCTTCCCAGCACCCGGCCACCAGCCGCCCCTCTTCCACAGGGCTTCTCCACTCGGGACAGGGAAGCGCAGAGCCCGGGGAGCCCTCGCAGCCCTTCCTCCTCTGCTGCACCCGGTTTAGGCAATGAGTTCCCCACGGGAGGTGGCGGAGGCGAGTGGCAGCGCACAGAGGGACGGGGAGGACGTGCTGTAGGTGGCCATGCTGGCCCAGTGGTGGCTGAGCTCGCGATAGGAACCTGCCCTGATCCACTTCTGCGGCCGCTCTGGACCGTCCACCCCACTGTGCCAGCACACGGGCATGGCTGAGACACGGGCATGGCTGAGACGTGGGCATGGCTGAGACGCGGGCATGGCTGAGACGCAGCCAAGGACGAGGAACCAAAGCAATGGGAGGAGACCAGGGGAAGCTTCAGGTCAGACCTGCCAGACCTCCCGCATCTCCCACGCGCTGGCCAGGACTCTGGCACGCGCCACCGGCCGCCTGAGCAGGGCTGCTTGGAGCAAGATGCTGCCTCTGTGCACACACAGTGATGAAGTCTCTCCCACCCTATGGCCCTTACACTTCCCTGCATTAATCGCTCAGCAAATAGTGTCCCCATGGCACGCAGAGCCTGCTGCCCACCTGCTCCAGAAACGCACGCAGATGTCAGCCCTCGCCGACGTAATGACGTGGTAGCTGGCAGCCACTGTCACTGGCCTTGATCCCCGTGAGATCCCGGTTCAACCTCCAGGAGAACGGACATGTGAAATAATAAATGATTTTAAAAACTTGTTTCCTCCAGCCAGTTTCCAAGCTTTGTCTCGCCAGCGCCAGGCCCTGCAAGAGGGCAGGACGCTCGGGAGGCAGCAGGAGCTGGGGGAGAGAAGTCCCTGGAGCGTTGCTCGGAGTGTTCCCGCTGGGATGTGGCTGTGCCATGCAGCTGGAGCGGGCCGTGCTCGCCGGCGCTGAGCTGTGTCATTGCCGACTGCATCAGGAGAAGCAAATGGAGTGACCCTTCTCCTTAGGAATTGCCTCGGCAGGGGCATCTCTGAGCCCGTCTCCTGTGAAGGTTTGAGCTACGCTGCCTTCCATCTGCCACCACCCCCCAGCCCTGTGCTGCACTGCTGCGATGCTGCTAACGCGGCGCTTACATCCACCATTATGTATTCCTGTCACATAAAATCTGTCCACACATAAATCTCGCTGGCCAGGTATTTTGTAGGCATGAAACAGGCCCAGTCTGTAAGAACGCGGTTGACTGTGGCTTGTCCTTGTGCTGAGCCGGAGGAGGGACCTCTCCTGGGCTCCTGCTCCGTCCTGGCAGGACTTCCACTGGAGTGGTGACTTCATGCCACGAGGCCATGGAGGCTGCGCTGCTCCCGGCCAGATCCTCCTTGCGGGGTTCTCCACCCTGAGCCCCCCCGGGCACCACTGGCTGCTCCTCTGCCCATCACACAAAGCCCTGGGAGACAGGGGGGAACCGGGGCAGGGGGTCTGGGTCCAGGGTGCTGCCCTGAACCCCGGGGCCAGGCAGCACGTGAGGGTCGGGGCACGCAGGGGGTGATGACAGATACGGTACCTCCAGGTGGATGTACCCAGGTAGATACAGCCCTCTCCATACTCGCTGTTGGCATTCTCCGGGGGGAATGAGGGTGGATGGGGGTGTTGGCCATTTTGGGGGGAATGACAGTCCTGTGATGACCCACCTTCTGCCCTGGAAGTTTCAATCATTTCTGGTCACACCAGCTGATTTTTTTTAATCCCTTAACAACCAAGTATGTCATAATCCACATTCCTCAGGAGGGGGTTGTGAGGCGCTTCCAGGTGATAATACAAGTGGTTACAGGGAGGTGTTGTGGGAGAGATTACATTTAAAGAGCTGCTGCCTTGGCAGGAACGCGTTAGGACTTCATGGCAAAGGATCACCTGCAAGTGGAGACTCGCAAGGCCAGAGCCTTCTCACTCGCTCTTTCACCCTTCAGAAACGAGATGGCTTCACCGGGAGGTCATGTGGATTTTAGTTTCCCTCTGGCACACAGGGAGGCAGAGGCAGGTCCAAGCACAAAGGCGCAGCAGGGGGGGTCTCACCTGGGCTGGCCATGCCCTGCCTGTGCCCTGCGGGCGTCCTGCGCTGGGGACCAGCATCCCGAGACCCCAGTCTCATGGCGGGGCAGCCCCAGCAGGCGCCGACAGGCTCCCAAGAGGTGCAGAAGTGCTGAGTAACAAGACGAGAGGAGGACACGGTCCCTTCCCATCCCACAGCTCCCTTTCCCCTCGGGTGGGAAGCCAGCGCCTGGTGGCGATGCCGTGCCCGGGTACCAAAACCACCAACATCCCCCGACAGCTGCTGACGTGGGAGCGTGGGGGTCTCTCCCCCAGGGTCTGCCCCGCCACTGGCTGTACTCTGTGCCGTGACACCCCCTCGGACCACGACCCTCACTGCGCTTCCCTCGCTCAGCCAGCAATGCAGCGCTCAAAAAAAGAGGCAAACGGCAGCAAACGGGGTGTGAGGCACAGTCCGAAAACCATCGGTGTGTCTCAATCCCACCGTGGGATCCACGTGCCCCGTGTCTCCAGCCAGCTGGAGCAGAATGCCTGTAGGACTGCCCTTGCCCCGCGCTGAGTGGCTCCAGCCTCGGGCATCCTTCGCTGTCTGGCTGAAGGCACCAGCTCGAGGCATTTCAGTTAGACCACAAACATCCTGCTTTTGTTTGCAGCTATCGAAGGCTGCCAGTGCTGTTTTGGTATCAACTGATAAGCATATGAGAGCCCACCAAGCACACAGAGAGCTGCCTAGATGCTCTCTGCCTCCAAGGAGAAATGTTCCACCGGGAACTGTCTCACCTGAGCCAGCACTTGTAAACCTGATAGTTCTTCCAGCTGTGCCACCAGCTCCCACATGGCACAGTCCAGGACAGCAGAGCATCTCCCCCCTGCCCCTCACCCCTCGGCTCGGGAGAAAAGCTTTGGAATCGTTTCTTTGTGGGACCAACACGTACCAACCCTAGACACGGCATCCAACACGCAATTGAGACCTCCTCCTCTTCCGCGAGCCTGGGGACCCACAGCCCCGCACATGGAGCTTCCCCCAGCACTGCCAAGCCCTTGCATTTTCTTTCATAGAATCATTTAGGTTGGAAAAGACCTTTAAGATCATCTAGTCCAGCCGTTGACCCGACTCTACTATGTCCACCACTAAAGCCTGTCCCCGAGCAGGCTTTCCTCGCTGGTCTTTCAGCCATGGCGGTTTGTAGAGATCGCTCACATCCTCACCAGCTTGTCCATCACAACGTGCAGCCGCACCCACGGTGGAAGGCAGCAGTTTACAGCCAAAACGTGGTGTTTAGACTGGTGCATGCCCCAGCACCACCCAACCAAGGCAAAGGCTCCGAGCGCTCCCTGTGGCTGCGAGCTCTGGGGACGGGGCAGAGGCGCGTGCTGCCCCACACACCCGCTGCTTGAGCTCCTGGTAAACACAGCTCCCGGGGCGCCCTCGGATTTTTTAAACAAGCGGCTCCGAGGAGCCCAGCTGCAGCTTGCCCGCGTGGGGACGGACGTGGACGGGCGGACGGCGCTGCCTGCGTTCGTGCGGGGCGGGCAGCGGCAATGAGAACGTCTGTCTGGTTGTGTGACCTCTGAAGTGGTGATTCACTGAGCAGGAGGTTGTTGCCGAGCGGAGCGACCGCACAAGGAAGATCAGTTTTCCGCAAGGCTGTTTCACGCCAAGCCGTCCCCACGGTTAGAAGACAGGGCAGAGGTGGCGGCCAGGCTGCGGCTCACACTCCTCCGGTCCTGCTGCCTTCTGCGGTGTGCAGGACCCGGCCCTACCAAAATCAACGCCGAAAGTCATCTAAACCCCACGGTGGCAAAAAATAAGCCGGGCCATGAGGCTGAACGGCAAAGCAATCCCCTAAGTCACCCGCACTACCCCACACCCGGCTGAGCCGGCCCCTTTGCAGCGCGAGTCACGCCAGCGAGCGCCCAGGAAGGTTTGTTTGGATTTTCAGCAAAGGCGTATGTTGAACATTTTAGAAAGATGATGTAGATCAGAGGCCAAAAAAAAAAAATCAGTGTAAACTTTTCTAAACCTCGTCCCTTACTGCCAGGCGCCCCGGCTGGCACGGTGATTAGATGCCCGCGTTACGCTCATCCCGTGATTTCATTCCTGCCCTCGCCGAGCAGCCGCCTGCGTTTCCTTGTCACATTCTGTGGCCAAATTCTGCTGTTTGTATTGGAAAATCATTAAACGTGGACAAGCCCGGATGATTTTACACTCCTCTCTCCCAGTGCAGAATTATGCCCTCCTGTAAAAATAGTCGTTTCTGGCTGCTGTCTCTGCAGGAGGCTGCTTTTTCCAAAACAAAACATTTCCCAGAGGCAACATAACCTACCTGGCAAGTGTTTTTGTAACTTCTATTTATAGCAAACTTTGAAGATGAGTGTCAGACACAGAGATGACTTCGAGCTGGTACATGCACCTTCTTGATCTGCAGGGTGCATCACATAAACCAGAGCAGGCTGCAGCCGCGGTGATGCACAAAACCCACCGGCCAGGGAGCCACGACCTGCTGGAAGAGCCAAATCCCAGGCCACGGCCGCACGTTTGTCCCATGCTTGAGAAGCAGCAGGTAGAAAATGGGGCAAAAAAGGACAGAGAGCAAAGACAGAGCACGTAACCACGCAGGAGGAGGAAGCCTTGTTTGTTGGATCTCAACCGTGCATCAACTCAGTCATATTTTATATATACAAGTAGTGTAAATGTCTTAAAACATTTAAAGGTGATAAATACCAACCTTATTTTCCAGGACCAGCCGCTTTCTTTCTGAGCTCTCGTTGTGTTGAAACGAACAGATTTAAGAAAGTTTGCTTTTACTTATGGCTTTTAGACGCTGGTATAATTGCAGCTGAAAAAGGTTAAAGCGTGACCAGCGCCTGCACAGCTCTGCCCGAGCGAGACAAGGGGACCCCGTGGCTTCGCACCAGGACTCCAGACTCCCTTGGCCTTTCACGAGCCACCTTTGTGTCTCAGCCGTTTTATCAGATGCACTAAAAAGAGCAGCAGAATTGCTGGGGAGAGGAGGTGGGGGAAGAAACAACCGGGAGATCAGGAGGGACATAAACTCGAGGGCTGGTCCCTGCCCGGGTTCACAGCCTGGTGACAAAATCTTGGCAAGTGCCACCCCTTCAGCCATCAGAGGTGACCAATTCCTACCGCCCGCCGCACCAGAGCCCTGCGCCGTAGTGAGAACCGCTATGGCAATCCATCAGCTTTCTGCCAAAAACAACCTGACGTGCTAGGGAAGCTGCCGTGCCAGCAAAAAAATAGATGAAACTTCTTTGATGAAATTCAAAAACATCCTTTATTCAAAAGCAAACCACTTAGTAGGAACGCATCAATTTAAATGAAGTCCTGGCAGTGACAGGGTACGGTGGCTTTGGGGGAAGGACAGGCACCTGGATCAAACCGAAAACCTGACGCTCTCGACGCCAAGTTGAATGTTTCAAAACAGTTTTATTTTTATGTAGGTATTCACACAATTTCGTTTGTGCTTTAGCCCCCCACACGTGTATATAAATACACCCCCGTAATCTGCATGTCAGGATCACATCTAAAGTTAGAGAAACAAAGCAGAATTTAACGTTTCAACAGTGTTACAAACATTTACGGATACACTGTCAGTATGAGTTGCAGTTTGTATTTGTATGGAACAGAGAGGGGACAGACACTTACAAATTGTTACTAACCTACCCTAAATTAGTTTCGGTATGTTGCTTTATGCACATTAAGAATGCTGGGGCTTTAGTGTACACAAATACCCGTTGGTCCGTTTGGAAGGATTTAGCTTCTGGAACCGACAAAAGCACAGGCAGCAGCGCCCAGCACGGCCAGTAATGCTTCCCAGCCGCCGCCGCTGCCACCTCCCCTTCCCTCGCAGCTGTGCTGCCTGCGCTCGGAACGAGGAGCGGCATTCCGGCACATCTGCCCCCCACCCCTCTCTCCCCTGTGCTCGCTATATTCCTCCCGATCAATGATTAATTGGGGTCAGACCTTTTTTCTGTTCCTTTTTGCTACTGGCACTGCAAACCATCCATCATACACCTGAGCACTGCAGAGCCCAGCAGTCCCCGTGCTGCAGGCCACCCCACACAGAGCCGCGGGAGAGGGTTTGATCCTATTACACTTTTGCTGCCAAAGGGGCAAAAACCCCCCAAAACTGCACTTTATAGCAATAAAACTCCAAAGCAACTCCAGCAGGCAGCTCTCCGCCAGCCCCCTCGCCAAGCCAGGTTTGATTATGACGCTAATACGCACCCTGCCCGCACGACAGACTTCACTGAATCCCATCCCGAGTATAAATTACAGCTACTTTCATTTTTATTCTTAGATATCCATGCCCAATGATTTCAGTTTGTATAACTCTCATGGGTTGTTTTCTGCAATTATGAGACTAAAAGAAACAATCTCTTACCACATTTTAAAATCTGGTTTTCTGCCAGTTTTCTTAAAACAGCAACAATCTGTGCCAATTCAGTAATTTTTAATTACAAATTATTTATTTTTCTGCTTATACTAACTTTTTAAAGCACAGTTCAAATAGATACAATTACAGTTCTTCTTTTTCTATGCTAAGATCCTTTCTTATTAAGAACCCAGTGCTTACACAGAGGCAATTGTGTTTCTTCCTGGTGTTCTGAAGTGCCTCACATAGAACTTCTAATTAAGTTTAATCATTAAGCATGGCATTTCATTGGGTCATATTTTTAGGTAATGATAGTCTACTTTCCACAAAATTAAAAAAATGACAAGCAAAATAAGCTATCAATTGCTGAAGGCTTCTAATGCCACCCAGGTTATCTCACAGCTACGTAGCACCAGACCTGCTGGAGGTGGGGTGAACTTTCATGTATTAGAAACCCTGAAAATGACTTCCCCATATTACGATCTGATTTATGGAAGAAGAAGAGCACAAACAAAATAAATAAACACACCTTAATGAAAACGTAATCACTGACAAATGGTAACGACAAAGGTGCTGCAGGAGGGAAGTTCTGAGTGCTGCTGCATTCAGTAGCAATAACATTCAGAGACAAATAGGCTCAGCCAGAGCTGGATGGCTTTTCTCTGTGTCCAGCAGTGACAGCCAGCCTGTGGTTTTGGGGAAGTTGAGAACTTTAAGGTCAGTGTCACTGGCAACTGAAACCACTGCGGTGATGCTTTTGAGGAAGCCTTTGTTATTCCTTACAAAGGACAGAGGGAAAAACTGCTAAATCTCCACGAAGGCTTCACCCCCACCCCACAAGGGTTTTTTTCTGTTGGTGAACACTGATGCGCGGTACAAACCTGCTCCCACAGAGCTGATTTCCCATCAGAGGGACACCAGGAGGGTGGCAGTGGTTTTCATCCTGCTGAACACTCTCCGCAGAAACTGGACACTGAGCTTCAGAGGAGGGAATCAGCCGTGAGAAAACAGGCTTGCCACTGACCACCTGTACTGGTGACTGGGCTGCTTCCCCACGGAGCCATCCAGCCTTCTGCCAGGTCCAGGGGTGATTAATATTCAAAAGACATCTAATGACCCAGCTGAGGCAGACAATATGAAGGCAGACGGAAACGAACTTTAGCACTCATGTAGTAATTTTAGAGAGATATGAAATTCTGAGGTTATTCAAGTCCTAATTCTGCATTTTGCCAACAAAATTCTCCTTGATGCTATTCAGCACACACGCTGGAGCTCTTCACAATAGCCAGTCTCTCCCTCAAGCGGCAGAGATCATTTTCTGATGAAGTGACTACTATGAACTCTAAGGGTGGGTACTTTAAAACCCAAGAATGTATTAAGAGCTGTAATTGAAAGAAAATTTTCTCATTTAAGTCTCAGGCAAGTTTAAAGTTAGAAGAACTCTCTCCAGCTGAAAAACAATTTTCAGGATGAAGTCAGGGGCTGTTGTTATTTGTAAGTGAGAAAGGAACAAAAAATTTGATCGCAATAACAAGAAGGTTAGAGGTTCTAAGAACCTTAGAACAAGAAGGTGCTTCCAAGAAAAGGACTGCAAATTCGGGAATGGAAGATGGGACCTTGCACTGTTAACTGGCAGCAGTTCAGCTCCAGGATAATAAAAGTCCTTGAACACTTAAAAACTTCCTCATCTGCAGTTTCAATTCTTCTCTTAATGAGTAGGTGGCCACATCCCAACCCAACTGGTATTCACACTACGCTGTTTCAGGAAACCTGTAAGGACACTGACCACACACAGCTGATCCAAGAAGAAAATGTTTAAAAAAAATTCTAAATAATTTAGGGAACAGAGATGACAACACACGATTTCCTAACCTTGGTGAATTGTGTTAGAAATTTGTATTTAGTAAAACACATTTGAATTGGATAAAAGCAAGACTGGTTTAGTGTGTACTTTATTGAATTAAGTTAAGAAACTGTTTAGAATTCCTTACGTTATTTTTAACAAACTTTTAACAAGCAAAAGACAAAGTGAATGAAGGGGAAGGATACATACCCAGGCTACAGAAGAAAGAGGACAATCTCTAGCACAAGAACATCCCACAGTACAACTCTACCTACTGGCCCTTGTGATAAGCGGTTCAGTCTATTTCCAGATCACTGTCCTCACTGTAACATGCAGATGGATTATGTATAGAAGTCAGGAGCAGTAAGTCTTTTTCTGGAAGCAAACCGCATTCCTGCAGAAAAGCCTCCAGGTCCACAGCAAAAAAATCTTCTCCAAGCTGGTCAGTGATTCGCACAAAATTGCCGATGAGCTCACCTGCCTTATAGATCAGCAAAGCTGGGAGAGCATTATTAGTAAAGCGAGTGCTAGCACCGATGAGCGAACTCTTCACTCGGCAAAATTTAACTGTTGGATACTCAGCAGCCAGGCAGATCATACAGCCGTTCAGGGATTCGGTGCCAGGGATATCATCTTCATAAATATGGATCATGATCAGTGTGCTCTTATGCTCTTTATCAACCGTGTCCAAAAATGCTTCTCCACTGGTAATCTCGAAAACCTGTTTAAATTGCTGCCCGCTGTACAACTGCTGTCTCATCTCCTCCATTCGCTGCTTCCTGTATCGCTGCAAAAATTCCTCATCATCTTCATCATTGTGAATCATGTTATATTCTTGTAACGTCATCTAAAAACCACACGCAAAGATACGTGAAAAAGAAGAGAGATCTGCATCACTATATGGGTCACTTATATAATGAGAATTTAAATCAAGAGGATTAATGTGGGTCACTCATCTTTAATGACAGCAAAGTGCAACACATGAAGGCTCAAGCACCCTCTGTACTCTACTCCATTTTGATCTAATTAGAAACCATGTCCAGGGGGAACAGCGATTTCAGCCTTGGCTATTCTAGTTTCCACAAGCTGCACTAATAGCACAAGTGGCTGCTCCATGCTCCCACTTTAATCCAGGTTAATGCTGGCTATGTGCTTTCACTGAGCTATGAGCGCCGACTTGGATACCATGCCTGACCGAAGTCCAGCTTCTTTTTTATTAGCTTTTTCATTTACTTTTTCAGCTAACATTTCATAGCAACCAAATGCACTCTCTTGTCTGTAGAACTAAAATTAACAGGATTTTATGTATTTTGCATCTGTTCACTTGCTTTGTTAAACATATTTGCATCACTCAAGGTATAGGACAGCATGGCCAACTTCCATCACCTGAAAGCAAGGAACACAGTCTGCTCGTTAGTAACTTCTCTGGCTAGAACTGTAAAAGCCATTACACAGCCCAGCTGATTAAAGCCATTCACTACTTCCAACACCTATCTTTGAAGCTCAAATGCAAAGCTAAATTCTCAACATCCAATCACCAAATACAAAATCAATAAAGGCTCCTAAACTTTTGTTTTAGGCATGGGAAGCAGTATTCATAGGTCTGCTGTACAACTCTTTGTCTTAATCCCCTGAAGTTGACTTATTTGATAAAAAAGGTAAGGGAAATTTGCGGAAAAGGTTTGGATGACTTTGGTATAGCAGCTAAATTGCTTATTTCTTAACACAGGCAAATGCAATGCTCCTGGAGTACCACTAAAATGCAAAGTCATTAAACTTGACAATACTTGGCAAATACAGTTACAATGCACCATTTATACCGCTGCTGTGTTCCTATTTATTAGGGAGAAACGATACATATCTACTGATAGAACAAGGATTCCCATCTGCTTCACGTACGCAAATGATGCAACTGAAAATGTTAAACATTTAAGTGGCATTTTAATTCCTTTGTGGCATGCTACCTTTCCATTGATTTTTTCCTGAAGCTCCTTCTGCTTCTGCTTATCAGTCTCTTCATCTAAGTGAGATCTACATGTCATAGACAGCTTTTTTATGAGTCGTTCCATTTCTCTGCGCTGCTCCTGACGCTGTTCAGTTTCCAGTTGTTTAAATCTTCGCCAGTCATTAATGACTCCTTTGGGACCTGAAATTAAATATGTTAAGCATTTCGTATAAAATAAAAGGTTAGACTGTAGCCAGGAAATGATCAATCTCTGACTTAAGTATGCACAAAACCAGGGCTTTCACGTTGAAAAATTAATTTTAGAAAAAGACACAAATCTTCCAATAAAAGAAGTATTTACAAAACAATTTGATGTGACGATACCTGTGTTGACTGCACTGCCATCGCTGCTAAGCTCTACTTCCCCAACGCTTTCAGGAATGGTGCTCTCCCCTTCTTTATCTTCTTTCTCACTGTCTTCATCCTCACCCTCACTACTGCTGTAATAATACTGCAGCTTCTCACCAAGCAGTTTATCATCCAAAGCAGTCATTGTGTTCTAAAAAATAAATTAACAAAATAGAGAATGCACCTCTTATTCAAACATGCACAGCAAGACATGACTTCTAATGCACAATGATGGTCCTTTACCTCCTCAGAGCAGATTTTTTAGCCACAGAAGAAGAATTTACAGCCCGCTACCAAACAACCTACAGTGCAGTCAGTCACGTCAGTTAATTCTTAGTCACAATTTCAAACTCACTTAAGTAAAAAACCTTTACGAATAGAACCGCTTTGAGGCTCACTAGGCAGAAACACTTTATGTGTGTTCTCGTTCACGGAGAATGCATTTTCTATCCGTGATTTGGGAGTCTTATCAGCCTCGCTCCGACAGCTCCATGAGGCTGATTTCCCAGTTTATTGAAATTTAAATTTCCAGTGTTATTTGCATTATTTTAACAATTATTAGTTTGAGCTGAAAAATAATCAATGTAATTAATCAAAGTGTGCTGACCTTTATTCCTTTCCAGTCTTTCAGAGACAAGCTTCTATCAAAACCTGCAAGAACATCAATTCAAATTGTCAAAGACAATCTCAAAAAAACCTTTGCAGAAATCCAACACATTTAAATAACATAACACATGCAAGGAAAAAGAGTTTAAAGAAAATGTAACTATGTTTGCTGTTTAATGAAAAAGGTTACTCTCAAACCCAGAAAACATACTTTCTAAGTATTGAGATGGAATATACAAATGCTTAAAGCAGTCAGTACTGCGGTTTCATGAAGTTCCAGGCTAAGAAATAACATATCAAAAGAAACATCTTCATATCTGTCATCTCTTCACCTGTTCACTGACCACAGTGGTCATATTCACAGAAGTCGACAGCACCCTGTTTGTATGGACAACACTGAGATTAGATACTGACGCACTGATAAAGTGATTGCAATTATCCTAAAAATCCTCACTTTTCCAGAGTCAAACATTTTTTAATCCAAAATACCTTCTGTTAAATAGAAATTAAGAGCAGAACCCACCCTCTACAGCTAGCGGTGGTGTCAGAATTACAGACTCTGCAAGCCTCTCACATCAGGAGAAGACAAAGATCAGATGTTTCCAAGTGATGGAAAGCTGAGGGACCACGGAGCACCTGAGTTTGGGGCTCTCTCTCCCCTGACTCCTTCCACCACAACCATCCAGAAGAGCCGCTGACCGGATCTCAGACCCATGGAGATGGAAAATGCCTGAGAATTACTCTTTTTTCCTGGGTGAAGGCCAAGGGGTGCAGAAAGAAGCACCACTCGGGCCACGTATGTGGCTGCGGACCTGCGATGCACTAACTGTCCACAAAGCTTCGTTAAAAAAAAAAGCGCCATTTCAATCAAATCAGCTGATTTAGGATCACTCAGCTCTGAAGGACTCCACAAGTCAGCCCTATTAATGTATCTTTGACAAAGGCACCCCGAGCGCTGCATGGATAAACAGGGCTTTTAGTTTTCCTGCCCATCGCCAGCGGGTCCTGCAAGAGTTAAAACTGGCGGAAGCAGCTTATCCCGAGGCGCCCAGCCGGCCCGGGATTACCGGGATTACTTCTCAGGGCGCCGCGGAGCCACGGGGAAGGGGCACCACCACGGAGCCTCCGCTTTGGCGAGGGCGGATCCTGGGCCAGGCCCGCCGGGCCAGGCGAAGGCAGACAGCAAAAGCCCTTTAGCTCCAGCGGAAAAGGGCCAGCGCTCCCCAGGCCCACCCGCCCCCGCCCC
>VZSF01010885.1:61481-93232 GCA_013398295.1 Chionis minor
ACACACACACCCCCACACACACACACCCACCAACCCCCCCGCCCCGGTTGAAGGCCAAGAGGCGATTAAGGTGGACAAATAATTTTTATTCGTGCATGCAAATACATGTCAATACTGCAAACTTCTTCCATCAAGTCTCTCAAACACTGAAAACCAGGATGCTCTACTCCGTGACCAGCCACAGCCAAAACCTCGTCACTTCAGTGCTACAGCAAACACAGTCGGCGGCCGGGCCCCTACCTCTACCACCACGGGAAACAGACCATCGGAACTCCAAACCCAAATAAACGGAATAGAATTTACTCCCCCATATATCCCCATTTCATTTTACAGATTCTTTTTTTCTTTTTTTTTCTTTTTTAAATTATAGTTTTAAATAGAAGCTGAGAATGCGCCATAAAAATGAGCATTAAATCCATCGTAGCGATGGTGCCTGCTTTATACATGATGGGTGTACACCATCTTTTATTTCATTTACATTTCAATCGAACAATAGATTTGCAAAGAAAATGTCTAATACAGACGTAAAAATATTCACACTAGAGCTTCACAATCGGTTGTACAATTGACAAACAGGCCTCTTTTCCCAAACTTTCCAGCTAAGCAAATTTATAAAATGTAATCAATGCAACAAGAAAAAAAAATTTTCTTTAAAACTTCCAGGGAAAAGAATACGCAGTAAACAGTATAAATGCGGACAGCAGATGCTGCAAGCTAACCACAATACTTCTGAGTGGCTGTACAGTGGGTATGTGCAGTACAAATAAAAGCCACGTGTGTTGTATCACAACTACCGTATAATGTACTTGTTTGCCCAGCTAAGAAAATGCATGCATTCCCATGCCTTGGATTAACGGAGATCTACTCGGGATAAATTGATGGGCTATGTGCAAATGACCTTGGCTTTTGGCAGTTATAAATGCAGCCAGGCTCTGTTTTAGTTCAGTTTTTACAGCAAAATCTTGAGTGATTAAAAGCTTCCACAAGCATCCTTCTTAAATAACGGAGTGTAGTATCACGTTCGGGTATCGGTCATTTTGATTATTCAGATTTGGGTTATTTCCTCACTGACAGTTGCTTTGTTGGTTTTTTTTTTTTTCCTTGTCGTGCTCCCTTGCCAGCAAAGAGATACACGGCCATGACTACTGCGAAAGTCAGCTGTTCATTTATACTGGAAAATGGGTCATTTAAAAAAGCACATTTATTGTGTTCTGCTTGCAGAAGAGGTCCCTCAATGAGAGGGAATTTCCTAACAAAGGGATTAAACTACAACATAAAGAATGGACTTTTACATACTATAGATAATCCAATCATTTCTCATTTTGTTACACTCTCAAATTCAACATCTTCCTTTAATAACAGTCTAATAATAATGAAAAGTCTGTTCACAAATATGATCAAGGAGCTGCTGGTATACAGTGTTTATGTACAGCAACAGATACAACTTGACAACTTGTGCTTTAAAAAAGCAAACAAAACCAATGTTTGGAACTATTCTGAGTTTAGATCAAGTTATTTCAAGCATTCTTTCCTCAGCTGTTTCTGACCTCTGTGCATTATTTTGTACCTCATCCAGCCTAGTACACTATTATACAAGAACAGCATTCAGCTCTTGAACACAGGATAAATTATGTTTCAATTGTGTTATCAAAGCACTAAAACCTTCCAAATTAGACTTCTACAAAGAGCAATTAAGAGCTTATTTAATATAATCAGCTGCGCACAACTTTTTTTTTTCCTAAATCAAATGTCAAACTGTAGTGTCCCTGTACTACACTACCAAGAACCAACGCCAGTTTGCTTTGCAAAGAGTCTAACCTTTCCTTTGAAGGGTCTAGTATACATTCTACAATGCAAAATCTGCATAAACACTAAGGTTCATTTCTTGTCACCTGTTTACAGGAACAAAATATCAGTAGCAGGGCAATCACTCTGCTGTAAGTATATGTTAAGAATGTACAGATAATTAATTACTTTCTCACACAAGCATTCTCCCAGCACAAGCGTTAGTCTCTATTAAAGACCCACGTGGGAAATGAGGCAAACCAAGGAATGAATCCAGGTAGTGAGGCAACACAATTAACTTAGATACTAATAATTCCTGTATCTCTTACATGTGAAATCCCTGCTGTACCCCTGGGGAGGGTGGGGGGTGGAAACAACCAAAAAACCAAACACAAAAAACCAACACCAAACCAAAACAACCCAATATGCTTGTCCAAGCAAAGCAAAAGAGCCAATCTCTTTCTCCAATCTGCTTTGGGCCTTTTTTCTGACAGCACAGGTAAGTTAGGCCAAAACCTAAATGGAAATCATTGCGCTATTAACACACAAAGATTAGTCACTGTATCTCAGTGTCAGAAAATAAGCCCTTCCATAGCCCCAAGGCACCTGATTTGCAACTAGACAAATGAATACATACTTGTTTGTATAGGGTCAAGGGCTGAAAATTCACCAAAGAAGGAAGCCAGGACCAGGTTCCCACCTGTAGCTTCTCCTGTCAGGGCACTGGAGGGCATAGTTTTGTGGCAAAAACCAGTCAGTGTTAAAACCCTAAGACAAAGCTGGCATGCTGTTAAAACCCCCAAATAATTCTTTTGCCTGCCATTCTATGTATTAAAAATTCAACTAAAAAAACCCAAAACAACTAGCCTCAGTTAAGAACCAACTTTCCATATGAAGTGTACGGTCATCCTAGAGAACCACTATATCACGGGACCTCCTGCTGCAGACAAGGGTCTATAGGTATTTGTTCTTAAATACGCCAATATGGTTGGCAGGAATATGTTAGGTTAATGTAATTTCACTGGACGAACAGGCAAATGTGTGTAAGCAGCTTATCCCAATCCCCCTCCAGCAGAGCACAACCAAGTTTTTAAAATCGCAATTTTAAAATTAAAAAGTTAAGGTAAATACACAATCAATTTATGTAGTATATATTCACCCTCAGATCATGCTGAAGATGTTCTGTGGAGTTCTGGTGCACAGAGGGCTCTTTCCCTGAGGGCAAATAAGGACTTCTCAAACCTTTATATTTTCTCTATTTTTGTAACAAAATAGCAATTTAAAATTTAAAAATCTTTTAAAAAAATTACATCACCTTCAACATGGAAGATCTCACTGTTTAAATATCCATGAAAGAGACATACTTGTTTGCATATCTGTTTTGGAATTACATTGTACAGCAAATAATAGTATCTCAGAAGCATTTCAAAAGTAATATAAATTCGTATTTACAGAATGGTCTTGGTATAAAATATACAACAATCATATTTATGTCTAACATTCTAAGTTAAAGTTAACATCAATAGGAAATAAGTTAAGGTGACAAAGGTGGTCTGGTTCTTGTATCCATTCACTTCAAGTTGCGAGTGAGACAAAGCGTCAGCCTAGTCCTAGCTATGAGGTGGCACTGGCTACAGGAAGGTACAGCAACAGCCAAAGGAAACTAAGAAAAGACTACTCGACTGTTTTTCTACATACATTCCTTTACATTTGAGTATTAAATAGATGTGTAAGATCTTCCATACTGACACCAGAATATCAAAACTAACCCTTGGATTTTCAGGTATATTTACAACATAATTATTTCATGGACAGGTTCATTAGGAGAGATATCAAACACCAATATTTACTTAGTCTAATCAGTAACCCTCAGGGAAATGCCAACCCCCACCCCCCAGAAGCGTGCACAAAACAGTTATCAAAATCTTACCCGACCACATAGCTGTGATTTTGTAAAATAACAACTCAGACGACCAGTAACATGATCCTCTTTAAGCATTTTGCTAGCAGGAAAAGCCCTTACATGCAGTACACCTGGTGAAAGATCAGCTTGGCTTAAAATATTCCAGTACAATTTTCAGAGTAAACAACTTCACAGAAGTTAATAAAAACATAAAAAAAATGTAAAACTCGTCACAAAGAAAAGTAAGAGGACAAACAAGACGACAGTAATCATCAGGAGGGAGAGTCCTGCTTTATGAAAAAAAAAAAAGAGTGGATTTTTAAGCTTCTCAAAAAAAATATGCCCAGGGCTCTAGTTCGTGTGTATTTATGAAAACCAATTTTCAGCTGACATGTCTAACATGATTCTCAGTCACATCTTAAGAGGGCATAAATTCATACACTTTTCAGTACTCTGAAGGTCAGATAATGCTATATTATTGTATTTTCAAGATCTTTGAAAATAAGTTGCCACTGAACAAGGAAAAATTAAACCTGAATACAAAATTATGATTAACAACATTTAACAAAGGTAATACAACCGCCTTAAATTCCCAATATTTAGTTTAAATTAAAAACAAAATAGTACAAAAAACACCAATACCATCTTGTTAGTCAGTGCAAACACTACATACAGGGTTTTCAAAGGAAAGCCAAGAGCACCTGATACTTTTTGCCAAGTCATTTGGATTCTATAATCTCCAAGTTGAGAACTATTAATAAAAAAAGAAAAAACCAAACCCAAAATTGCTGTTACATTAGTGCATAATCTCTCAAAACGGTTGAAAATTGTTTCACGTGTAACTTGGGGAAATCAATACCTAGTACATTAGCTGGAGGACTTAGGCACTTGGTTCACTTCTGGTAACTTTACTTGGACAAGTAGCCTGTGTATGTGTATCTACAGTACTAAAGCGGAAATTGGCAGGGGGAAAAAACTGGAAACAAAAAGCTGCAGCAAAGCACTGCACCACACACCTGCAAATAACGTAGGAGTGCAAAGCTAATGGTGTGTTAACCCTGTAAAAGTCTCAAGTCCAAATCTCCACCTCTCAGTCTTCAAACAGGAAACAATACTCCATGCAAAGTTCCACAACTAAAGAAAAAGCAGCTGCAACAAGACACAAGTTCTTCTCTCATGAAACAAAATAGAGACAAATAAGTTAGTCTTCCTTTCACTAGATGTATCATCGTAGGATCCTGCTAGTTTAAATAACTGAGTTGTTAGTTTTCTACAGAAGCCATTTTAAACAAGAATGGCTCAGATACCGCACCGGATTGCTACAAACTCATAAAAAGCTGCTTTAAGCTTAAGTAAAACAATGTCCAAATTCCATTCATTTGTGGAAAGTGAACGCCTTACCCTAGTAAAGTAAGTTTTTTTCTTCAGAATGCTAATGCGAGAGGGGCTTGAAGTATCAAAGAGTCCACAGGAAATGCATGACCCCAATATTATTTTTTTTAAAAAAAATATACATTATATAATATATATTATATATATAAAAAGCTAGTGTAAATGCTTCCATGGTGTGGTCACAAGCTGGAAAGATGAATGCCTTTCAGCTGTTAACCATCCTGCCATTTGCAACAGGCTTTAAAAAGTCGTTTTTATCCTCAGACATAATGTGAGCAGTTTTCAAAATGAGGCTGCCAACACTGACTGCTGTGTTGATGGGCAGGCAGCTTGCATTGCTAACAGATGTTGTGATCGGCTGACTGAAGCAAGAAGTTACGGGCAGGATTGTTTTCTGCTCCTCCCTGAGGAGAAAAATAAGTTACACAAATATTAAACAAGTACATGCACAAGTATCCGGAACTGAATTGTGTGCATTGAATAAATACTGACGTAAACTCATTTTTAGCAACAGGCTAAACATCTTACTATGGAACGGTACGCTCAAGATGTTAAATGCAGTCTGCCTCATTTTCAAAGGCTGCATTACACGTTAAAGACTACAGAACATACAAACCTAAAATAGTGTATTTTAAAAACTACCTCTCTATGGAGATTTGTGCAAACAGTATGACATTTAACCTTCTGAAGTTTTTCTTAATTTCTGTTAACTATAAAAATACTCCTGCGTTTTTTGCGTACTGAATGTGAAAGCTGTGACACATTTCAGTATATACCATTACAACAATGCATACAAACAATGGTACCATCCTGTGACTTCCATGTTTGTGACCTAGTTCTGTTTCTTAACAGGTTCTTCTCACTTCACCACGTATACACAATGCAGGTGTCTAATCCCAGTCTGAGTAGGTACGTCGTTCATCCTTAAACAACCATGCTTCAACTATTCTGATGCTGCTGTTTGTCTAATACTGGCAGACACTGCTGTTTTGTCTAACACTCACAGAATCACAAGGTCTTCACCTAAACTTTGTCTCTTCTGTTCCATAGATTCTTTCTGGTGCTGCTTTAGAGGATGCCCATTCTCTACAGTCGTTCCATTGAGCAGCTGATCATCTTGAGAACTAATACCTAGCTGTATATCCAGAATCTCCTACAGGAGAAAAGGAGAAATGTCCATTAATATTGTTGCTACCAGCTTCAAATTTCCCTATTATGTTCCACTACATAAAGCTGACGGAAATGGGAGTCTTGCCATAAGACTCCTTATTTTTATTTCACACTATTGGAATCTCTGCCACATTTTACTATAGGTAAACCCAAATATTCAAAGATGGCAGTGAATGACAACACTAATATAAACATCAGTTGCTGAAAAATGGTTTATCAGGTGAGATACGAAGGAGCCAGTAAAGACAGTGAGAGCCAGGTAGACAAAAGGCTAAAGACAAAGGTCCTTCCATTCACATAATGGCAACTGACAAGTCATACTACAGTACTGCATCACATCCCACAGGCAGAGCAACATGCAAGCCAGTATTGGAATCTATTATGGAATATGTTCCAAGTAAAAATCGTAATTTCTTTTAAGAGTACGATGCTTTATAAAAAAGGACAACTGATCCTAATGGCTGCAATGAGCACAGAATATTTTATGACTGCATAACAAAGGAGGAAATAGCGTAGGAGAAACTGGGGCATTTGCACAGAATTACAACAAAGTAGCAGTGAAAACAAAAGAACACTGGATTAAATGACTTTACTATTAGAACCAGGTGAGCACAAAGTTTAAATTAAATGATCACATTTAAATGGAAACTTCAATGTAAAACATTCTTAACTACAGTTTCAACACTAGAGGGGAAGGGGAAAGGAAGAGACTCCCCATCATTACTCATGCTATCAAAAGATAAAGAGCAAAAAGCTGAAAGCTATGACAAAGAACACAGTGAGCTGGTTTTAACTTCAGTAAAGCTATCTGTATCAGAAGTATGAGACCCCTAGTGTTAAAATAAGGCAAATGGTTGACATCACTACAAAGACTAAAGGCGGCTTTGCTATCAACATAATCTACTAATTCACAAAGAAATTTTAGAAGTTTTTAAATAACTACTGAAAGGATCCAGTGACCTCTTTAGACACGTGTATTTTTGACTTACTTCTATTTGTTCACCTTGCCCATCAGGTTCATCTGTATCAAGGGCTGACAGCTCCAATTCAATGTCCCGATCTGGCTTTGTGTCTGCACAGTCTTCAGTATAATCAGTCTAAAAAAAGAATTTATATGTTCTGTAAGTATCAAGTCAGCTTTTCACCTGCTTCACGCAACACTCAAGTATTAAAGCGAAGACAGAAGATACGTTTCTAGGACACAATATTTTTTACAATACAAAAAAGCTAGACAGACACAAATAGAACTTCAGGCATAGATAACATAGGATACAAAGCTAAATCTATCCACATTAAAGTACTGAAACAGAGAAAAAATTAATAGTAAAGTAGAAATTTCTGTAGAGTCCATTGGCAGAATGTTTACATTTATAACATGTGCAAGTAGAACGAAAACTAACGATTGTAGTAAAATGGATTGTCACGTTCTTCCAATTTTGTAAATGGATGACTGGGGCAGTATCATAGCAGATGCACCTACTTGATCTCAGGGAAATAACCAGGTGCAACAACAGCAGTGACTTGCACAAAATGTGTTATAAATATTTAGGAACATTAAAACTAGGAGTTTTAAGTCTTTGTTAAAATGCATGCACTTGTGTATTTACAAAAAACCTCAAAGATCTGTTTCATCCCATTTACCCCCTTCTTTACCTCACCATTCCTCAAATCAATTTCCTTGCTTAAAAGATTTAAGGTAAGACGACTGCCTTCATCCAGAGAATTCCACTTCTGTTGCATGGCTAGTGCATTTGCCTCTCTCTGAAGTAATAATGAGTTACTTTTGGCCTACAGAAAGAAACGTATCAGTTACCAACAACTCCACTTAAACCACGTGTTGCCAAATGGCAAAATGAACCAGCTTACAAAAGGAACAGTTCTTCTGCTAGATGGGTAACTATGTATTCCTTTAATACACAGCACTTATTTTCTTCTGCATTTGCTGACGTGTATCAGGCCCACCACTTTCTCCCAAAAATGGCCTTACTGATGTCAATGGAACAGCTCATATTAGCAGTCTTCATGCATCATACCAAGTGTCGCAGTACTAGTGTCTAGTTAACCCTTATTGATCATTTTGTCAATTGTACTATTTTCTGTAGGCTACACTAATAAAATTTATTGAAAAACCACTTTGCTAAGTAGCTTTTTTTTTTTTAAATTAAAAAAACCCCACATGGCATAATATTAGATCTTACCTGCTGTAATTCAATACTCAGTAGATCTCCAGTGCTGGAATGCTTTCTGTGACCAGACAAATCTGTAACTATGAACCTGTCCCTTTAAGAGAAAGAAGGCAAAACTAGGAATTAAAAACAAGTCCTCTAAATGAAAGGCCCCATAACCTTCATCAGTCTTTCAATGTTAGATTGCTGGACAGAAACTATGGGACTAAGATAATGCGCTCTTCATCTTCACTCAGGCTCACAATACCCCAAGGCATTATGTGAAACAAACATCTTTATCTTACAGATGGGTAAGATGTGGCAAGAAAACTTGAGAGATACGACTCAAAATCACAGATTTTGACCTAACAGCTTGGTAGTACTGACTCCAGTTCTTTGATTAGTTCTCTCAAGGAATACATTGCTAGTAATTGCTAGTAACTGATTATTAGCTGCGTTAAGTATTAAAGACTACACAAGTTTTAACGTATCTTTTCCAGGGCTTTATGCTGGATAGGAAAAAAATCTTGGTTAAGAATGTCTATTAACAGTTCCAGATGTTGTTCACCCCACATCCAGGATTTTGAAGAACAGCAAGCTATAGGAAATGCTTTTAAGAGAACACAGGCAAAAAAGTCCATACCGTTCTGCGTAACGTGCTGATGAAGCAGAATCTGAGCCATAGGCACTCCATCTCGAGTCAACAGCATTGACATAAGGGACATAATCTGTAACACATTAAGATACCATTCATTATCTTCTCTGTTCTTAAAGTGGGATATTCAGGTATTTTAGCTCCTTGCATCTTCATTGCTGCAGTAAGCATGAGCAGGATGAAACGCTCATGATGTATGCTCTACCGTCGTACGAAGCCTGCACTCGTACCTGATACACTGATGGGCTTAGTAGCACTTCCTTGGGAAGCAGTGGCCTGAATAGGATCCGTCGTATGGTAACCCGTGCGGGATGACCTGGAGATTGCACCCCACTTGGAGATGATCGGTCCATCGCTAAATGGGATTATAGGATCTTCTTCCTTTGCCCTTCTCTGAGTTTCAAATAAATGTACTCTCCTTTTAACATCGCCGCTGTCCAAATCCTACATATTTAGGAGACAGAAGATACACGGACTCGTTTGAGGTTATTCAAATTCTTCAGCTGGCCGATAACTTTCTGATTATTGTTACTGAATACAATGCTGAAAATCTGTCCAACCAGAGACCCAAGTGAGCCTTAACGATTTAACTATTTCTCTTTAATGGCAAATTGACCATGAGAAACCTATTGCCAGTGTTAGAAGAAATAATTTTGCTTTTCCAAGCTTGTGTTTCCAGGTAGAAAAACTTCCAGTATGCTTTAAGGTCCTGCAGTACCCTTTCCTATACTTGAAGGAGGCAGCAGCAAAGGTGAGTTGGGACGAGATTTAGTTATACTTGTTTCATAGAACATAAAGGTAACTTGCTACCCTGTGTAGCAGAAAGTTTCTAAAAGCACGAGCTCTTACCCCTCCAGAGGTAAGCTGTATTCCACGATTCATACCACATATTTTTGTCCCCTAAAGTCTTTCAGTTAGCTTTTTTCCCCTCCCTTCTCATGGAAATTGTGTGACAAAAAAAACACAACCAAGACAGTTGTATTTTATTTTCACAGATTTGTTGACATTAAACCATGTATTAGAGGAGAACATGCCTTCCAACCAAGAGGTTGAGTCTAGGAAAATAGTTCATACAGATTCTCTGTGGGTACACACCAGTCAAGATTAAGTTCACACTGATTATCCTGGGTCCACAGTATTTCAATTTTTCTCCGTGAGTGTATATTGCTCTTGGGATTAATTTCAAAGTAAAGACTTTCTGAAACCATGGCAATGTAAAAAATCTCAGAATCCTGAAGAGGCCAGTCATTCACTCACACAGGATGGACTATCACACTTAAGCCAAATAGGAAACGTGTTTCTGCAATGGAAACACCTGCTCTGACCTGGCCACAATGACCCTGTAGTAACGAGTCAAGCCTGCCACTGCAACATATTCTGAGACTATTTTAGGTGTCTCAGAAATTGTAAGGATGCATGTGTACACATACTTTTATATAAAAAACTCTTGAAGAGAGATAAAGAAAATTAAGATGTCAAAAATTTTTATCCCACTCTAATAATAATGAATTCTTATCAGTTTACAGACCATCAACTCAAAATATTTGTTTGATTTACAGAGATCTGTTATTAAAATAGTTGTTTCAGACACCTGAGAATTTTATTTATGGCACTACATAAATACATTCTGTCACTAAAATATATAGATTGGTTATTTACAAAACTGGGAAAAGATATTCCAAACAACTTCAAATGGGCAGAACCACTTTAAAATACTAAGAATAAAAGCTACAACTTTAAAAAAGAAAAGCCTGTTTAACCAAAGAGAAGACACTTCAGCATGTAAGTATCATTACACTAAAGAGATAACACGCAGAAAACCCCTACCATTAACACGGCATTTGAATTGGCAATCACATCCTTGGGCTCTGAGTCGATAGCATTTATACAAGAGCCAATAGTGCCACAAGACCACGGAGAATAGTGAGAGAGATGGTCTTCCTCAAATTTAGTTCCACTCAAATCACTGACACTCTCTGAAAACTACAGAAAAGGGAATAAATAAGCAGTGAATAATAAAAACAGGGAATTCAGTCTTAAAATAAGAAAAGACATTTACTGCTATTTAATTAAATTATCTCAAAAGTCAATCGAGGAGTTCTAGCCGTATTCATGACTTGACTCAGGGACAACATAACTCATTTTGTCAAATTTTAAACCACTGCAGCTGACAGCTGTCAAAGAAGGGCAAGCCAATAACTGCCAGGTCTGCCAAGGTGAGAGACTGAAATAAATGTCACTATGTTAGTGGCAGGTTTCTGCAGGCACAAACCTACAGTAATTAAACTGAGAGGATGCCATGCATTTTCCTTTAATGTATAAGCCAGTAGCAAATAGCAGCATGACTTGGAATCCTCCAACTTGGATGAAAAGGACTAGATCCTGATCTACCTTGAACGCACCCATAAGGGACTCCACAAATACCTTCCTGAATAATCTCGGTCTAGCACCTCTGAATAATCTCAGTCTATCATCAATGGACCTGTCAAACCACAGCAAAGAGTGCTTGGCACAGTGGTTCTCAAACTAGTTTGTTGGATGCATTAATTTACACATCTAGAAAACAAATAACACGAGATTATTTTTTTTCCTACAAAAGCACACTATTTCTATTTGTTGAGTTTCCATTCTTGTTTACAGAATTTATCACATACGTACGCAATATTCTACCAATGCCTTTTGCCGCTTTTAAAGGTTATCTATAAAAGGAACATAAAAGGAAAGTCTTTCTTAACGGAAACTGACTGTTGTTCCCTACATAAAAACATGGAGATTCACAAAGCTAGTTCAACAAAATTACATTTTCTTTAGTGAGGGTAAATTGAATCACTTCACTTCTTGACCTTTTTTCAGCAGTCACGTTTAGCATCACCTTAATGCCAAACTGAATGCATTCACTATTAGGTATTACTTCCCTTTTGCTGGAAGATTAAATTAATTATCTGAACAATAGATGACAGATAGAAACTCTTTACTAGAAATATTAAATGGCATCTTACAGAAACAGGAAGGGAAAATAAAGAAGTTATCTGGCTTCCCACCTCTGTGCTGAAATCTACACTGAAAAGAGGAGAAGGTGGTGTTGGAGATGGTGTTGCCATAGCAAGGGTTGACGATACCAGAGGAGTTTTCTGCGTGTGGTACTGTGCCCATTGCTCCGGCTTCCGTCTTAATTGCTCATCATAACCAGTCTTCAAATGACCACAAGGCTCCTAGTAATAATAAATACAGGACTGTATAACCTATTGTACTCTAATCAGAAGACAAATACTTGCAGGGGACACACTTGGACACCCAAATTCCCTTGGCCGTGTAGCCCTCCACTGGTATCACCAGAAGAATTTCACAAGGATTTGGAGGAGAATCTGGCCGATGTATGGCAACTCAAATCTTAAATATGCAATTAATTTAAGCAACATGCATTGATGTTAGAGAGGCAGAGGGGCTCTGGTCCTAATGCAGATTTGAGTGGTCTATTTTAAAACCCCATTTTATTAAGGTTAGAAACAAAACAAGAACTTTGTCCAGGTCACATGTCTTGATCACTGTAGCCCCAAATAAACAGAAGAGGTTTATGCTAATTATTTACCAACTTTTCAGTAATGACCTTCAGAACCAAGGCTACATCCTTCCCTTTCTGGCTCTCACTCACCCTCGGTAAAGGCACAGTCCTCTGTTCGTTTGGAGCTTGACAAGCCACAGAGTAATACCCATCCAAAGAGTTGTATCTCTCACGTAATGATGTCTGATAGACAGATGAGTGCATCACATCCATGGGAGGTAAAGAATTGCTCCTAATAATATCATCTCGTGGGTACATCTGTGGGCGCCAGATGCGCCTGCTGTCATAAACTGGAGCATACATTCCAGAAGGGACAGGAGGAACTGGTCCATACGGCTGCGGAGGAGGAGGTTGGTAAGGAGAATTCAGTCGATCTCGAGGGGGAAATGTACTGTAATGATCGGCATATGGCACGGAAGCAGGTGGGAGGGAGGATTCTGGAACGTTATTGGACCTCACAAAGCGAGGAACACAGGGAGCCACACCAGCTGGTACTGTTGGAGGTGGTGGATAATATCCTTAAAAATTGGAAAAAGGCATATTTAATGCAACCACAAATGACCCAGAACTTTACACCTTCTAAAACTGTAAATAGTGTTCATAAGTACCCTTAGAGAATGAAGAGTCACGCTTTACAAACCTGTTATTGACCCTATCGTTTTTCTGTGGAACATAATTTCATGTATGACAACCATATTTGCAGATGTAGTGCTGACCCTTTACCACCTTGACCCAATTTGGGAAATGGGGTTTCTCTGTCATTGCTCCTATGGTATAACTACATAACTGAAAAGACAGCATCTTAAGCAATTCTTTATACAGGAAGTTAAAAGTTATCTCTAAAATAAAAAGCTACATTGCTTAAAAAAAAAAAAAAAGTACTTCCAAATGTTCATAAATATGCCTGTCACACTTGGCTTATCCTTTTTGCTTTGGAGAGGATTATTTGAACACCTCTACCTTTTGTTTTGAGACCTGGTGAACAAACTGATGCTATAACACCCAATTGTTTGTTTGAATATGAACATGCAGGCTGCATTCTAAAAAGATGACTGAAACCTTTCAAAAACATTTGAGCAAGTGCAAAGATGTGTAACTCTCACAGTGGAAGCATGTTATGCCTCTGGTCTGAATCCTGTCTATGGATACCCTCATGGATAGGGGGCATGAGGTGATCAAGCCTAAATAGATGCAATTAAATGCTAACAAAGGAGAAAGTAGATGAAAAACCTTGAGGTTCAAGTTCTTCTGTGTGCTGAAGTACAAGTTGCATATCACACAGCACACAAAGACAAGAACCATCAACACTGGGAACAAACTATAGGTCCCTCACATATTCAGCAACAGACCAGATTAGCATTTCATTCAGCGAAGGTTCAGCTGATATTAAAAGAAAATAAGAAATAAGAGTTATTTCTCAGCATTCAGGCTTATCTAGAGAAAAGTTCATAGCTATTTTTGATTCAGTGCTCATCTCACTCACCTGTCTGTGGGTACTGTGGAACTTCATATGACAGCTGAGTCCTGGGATCTTGGAAATACTGAACATTATCAGAATGTGGAGGGTAGACAGGTACTCTGGGAACAAATGGGCTGGATTTTGGAGGCACAGAATTAACTTCTGTTCCAATATTAGGAGGACCAGCTGAGGTAGCTGCTGCCTGGCTTACAGGAGTCTTGGGTGGAGAACCAATTTTACTGAAAAGGATTACCAAGAAATCATTAAGCAGATCTTTACTTATTTCAGTTGGTCATCTCTCTGTGTACGCTCCCGCATAATGTGGAGCTTCAGGCCACATCACTTCCTCTGGAATTTTATTTTTCATACCCCAAACTGATGGTATTATTACACCTCAGACTTTCTCCTAGTAGAACTCAAGAGTGGATATAAGCGTTTTGATATATACTCAGAAACTTACATACCATTTGTAAGTGTATTCTGCTAAAGACAAAGGCTTTGAAAAGTTGGAGGTTCAGTGCTTCCTGGAGCACTAAAAATCTAAAAATTTTTTTTAAGGGAAAACTCCAAAACTAGGTGGTTTCCAGGATTATTAAGGGACTACACACTATGTGCACCCTTCCTGGTTTCAGGAAATACCAAATTTTGAGTATAAGCTTTTTGTTTCATTTTCATGTAATAACCCAACAGTAAGCAAGGTACCTGGCTGAGAACAACCCAATAAAAGATAAAGGGAGAGATTTACCATTTTATCTGTATTATATGGGAGCATTCAAAAGCTAAAACAACCGACGCTGGCTCTGACAAGTTGAATCCACAGACTTTGTTATAATACAGTACAAGACCTTACACAACTCTGCAGTCAGTGAGCATCAGCAACAACTGCAAGGCAGGACCAGAAACGAGTGTCTACCGTTTGCCATTCACAAACTCCATGATAGCCTGAAAGCAAAACATTGTGCTTAGTTATCTTTATGAAAAAAGTTGCCTACTTTTCAGGTAGTGATTCCGTAGGGGATCCAGAAACATTCTGGCCGTTGGCTCCAGTCTTCCCTCCCTTCTTGGTGTTCTCCAAAGCTCTCAAGGAAGTGTCCGCGCAGCGAGGGATCAATTGGGGAACACCACTTTCCAGATTAGCTATTCCATTAGTACTTGGCACCATCTTCCCTGTTGCTTCAGGGCTTCCTATGACAGAAATTACGTTTCCTGTTGTGGTTGAGACGGTGCTATTTACGCCAACTTTATTTAGAAGGGGGAATGTTCTCACTGTTGCACTGATTTTTTTGTTCCTTAAACGATATCTAAAAACAAAACACATGTACAAACACACACAAAACACAGATGATTTAAAAAGTGCTTACTATGAAGTTCCATGTATTTGTAAAACTAGCAATAGGAAGGGATTGAGAGGAATACGATATCCAAAAATTAAAAGACTTCAAAAACCAATCTGTAAATAGCACACTTATCTTCCTTGTAACCAAAGATCATTTCTCCTTTTAGAAAAACCACTTCTGCAGTTCTTTGAAAATGGATTTGGGTGAAAACAGCTTCAATAATGCAAACCGTACATGCTCTTCAGATAACTCACTTTATTACTTAATCAATTAAAGTGTAATTAACATTCTCTCTCTTGTAGGTGATATAATCAATTCCTGACATACACTGAGCCTACACTCAGTTTCAGGAAAGGAAATTTTACTTCATGTGGGGTAAAATAAAAAATAAAACTGGAATTATTTGCAGGCATTGCTTTATTGTACCTTCAGTTTCATGTAAAGGGTTGTCCCTTCAAGAGACTCACAAATCCCTCGAGATTAAGAAATGTACAGGAGAAACCGTTTTCAAAATTCTACGGAGATTGCTTGGATTTAAATGAAAAAGAAAATAGAGTAGTCTCCCGCACTCACTTTTCAAGCTCTTCCTGAGAATGAGCAAATGTACAATTTGTTCCTCTTGGACATCCCCCTTGCTGTCGAAGGTCTCGGCACATACTTGTTTTGTATTTGCTATTTGGTTGTGGCTTTAAAAAAAAAACAAACACAAGACATTCCTCTTACAATCTAACAGACATTTACATACAAATAGGCTTAAAATAGACAAAACACATCCATGATATGTTTTTCCATTTTGCACCTTAAATCAGAAAACTAAGGAAACTTCTTGTTGATGGGGAAAGTACTATGCCATTCTATGGATCTCACTTCAGCAAGCTCCGCTGCATTCCATATTGGGAAATGTTCTCTACTGAATGCAGTAGATAACAGGATCATCAATTATTCCACAGAAAAGGCCACAAATATTGCAAATCAATAGTAATTTTTCAAAGTTGCGTCTGTCAGCAAATGTACATTAAGACATATAATACAACAATCAAGTATAGTTACCTGTGGAGTTTCATGGCCTTTTCTACTGTAATTCTGAATGAAATCCACCAGCCCATGTACCACAGTCTTTACAGCCACCATTGCATTTTCCAGCTGCTCCCATGTTGGAGATGCTGCATCTAAAATTATTAAAAGGAGGCTTGTCATTCTGTCAATAATTCCAGTAGTGTCATAAATAAGAGGCAACTCCTCTGGTAGTTCAAAACACCAAGTACTAGGACAGAACTCAGAGAGCCCTGAAGAAGAGTTTATAATATACTATATTAGTTAATGGGAATTTTGAAACCAGGAATGGAGGTTATCTTAATATTTTACTTTGCTAGATACAAAAAATATCGATAAATGTTTAAAAAGCTTCATTTGCATACCTGGATTTGGATCTATGTTTGCCAGGAGCTCTAAATGAGGCCTCAGCCTGTTTAAGTTTGCTGGATCCCCCGTGCGCTGCAAGACAATCGTCAATTCTTGTACACTCTTTGCAAAAGATTCTGGAGATTGGAGCTGAAATCAAAGTGGGTGTTAGTGTGATGCATCTTACAACTGCAGACTACTAATTGTAAAACAATTTTCATTACAATGGTTCCTAAACACAATACGTAGTGTCTTCAGATGGCATATAGAGAGAATCAGTGGAGAGAAATTTTATTTCTCAGCTCAGAATCTGCCCTATGAAGCTTCATCATAAGACACAAAAAAGGGAATTAGTCTTAAACTACTGAAAACCAAAATGTCTTCATATGAAGAATACACTCAGTGAGGGGAAAAAAACTTTCTTTCTAGTTTTAATTAATGTTTGATACGACTAAAGCAAAAAGTTAACTCAAGCAGTTCTTAGATTTTTATTCTAACATTTAATAGTGAAATCTAATCCTCCAAAGATACTAAGATCATGCCTTTGACGAACCTTGTCAATAATGGATTGCATGTGTGATTTATGTGCCAAGTCACCATAAAGGAGGGAAGACCATTGTTCTGGTGATATTCGAAGTCCTGCTTCCATGGCAATGTGAACTATTTGGGCATCATGTTCTCTCCGCAAAGCCTCGTAACTCCGAAACTCTTCTTTAAGTTGCATCAGAGAAGAATCTTCATCCCTTTTAGTGACCTAATAAATAGTACTAGTTAAATACTGCTCCTCAAACAAAAAAATCTCCAAGTCCATTAGAAAAAGACAGTTACACAGCATGAATCACAGAAGTATTGCTTTTGTATATTTAGCATATACTTTTGTTTTCTTCCATGCATTCATCCACTAGCTAGCAAGGCACAGACAGAAATGCCAGCTCTTCAAGATATTACAGGATCACAGGTACAAAACCATACCAGCTCACTACTTCCAACTGGGAAAGTAATCAGACTTACTTAAGTCACAGGAGATACAGTTAAGATATTGAGCAGTTCTACTAGTAATTTTTGCTACACAATATTAAAGGATGACTTAAAGAAACAGGAAAGTCTCTAGAAGTGACTCATAAAAAGGAAGAAAAATTTTAAGATGCTGACAGTTAAAGAACAGAATATTTAACCGAGAGACTACTATAACTGTTAAATAAAACTCCTAGATCACAGAAGACATTTGTCATAAAGGAGAGCAACAGGCCTCATTTTAATGTTTAGTTTAGTGATAATCATGTTTTGAACTGTGATTCAAAAAGAAAAAAAGACCCATTGAATGAACTTTTCATTTTTCTCCAGGTATATAGCATTGGCAATATTCATTTTAAGCAAAGCACCCCTATATATCAAACATGTAGCATCTTTTCAGCGTAAGACGGCCAGATAAAGACAAAAGAAAGAGGAGAGTGAGTGACAAGTACGTGGGAACAGAATGCTGGAGTTCAGGCTGAGAGCGCTCTCTGTGGATGGTGTCCCTCTCTCATGCCTGGTGTTGGGGCTAGGGAAGCTCCCAGGACTACGGTACTCCAAAAGTTTTCTTTAAAATGCTGGGATTCTAGCTTTGAGGGCACCCAGGCCAGTCTGGCTATGGCCAGCTCTTAAGAATCCAAATAAAGTCAAAAGTGATTACTTTAAAATATTTCACTTCTTCCTGAAGTAGGCTAGGAGCGCCTACAGAGTCAGGTTTCACGCCTCTTTCAGGGGAGATAGTTTCCAGATGATGGGCAGTAACTTTGGAATCTATTCTGGCTAGTTCTACATGTGACCATTTGTTCCTTTTGCAGGGAATTTTAAATATCAAACAACTACTTCATGACAGTTCTACATAAAATCTTACAGTCTACACTATTTAAATGCATAGAAACTGAATTTATGTAACATTTTACAGGCGAAAGATACCAATGCCAGGTCAGGTTCTCTGGAGGTGCACTAGTTTACAGGAACAAACTTCAAACACTGGTATTTTACCTTAAAGCATGATGCTCTATACAGTAGCTGCACAACATGACCAATGCTTGTTTTAGAGGCCTGAGGAAATCTTGGCTCTAGCCTTTGCACAACAAAAAGTACCAGAACTTTTCTTGAGAGTGCAGAGCCGTCTTCCAGTGCCAGTAATACAAGTTTCAGTGCCTCCTCTTGCATAGCTTTAACACAATAAAAGATCAACAAAAATAAAAGATCAGAAGTGAAATATATTGCCAGGAAATAGCAAGGCTATCATATATTAACACTGTAACCAGAAGCATCTCAATCATCTTGAAAGTAACTCCTTTTTATTTCACTAATCATACGAAAAAAAGCTTTGTAAACATTTTAAGAAATTTTCTAGTTCAGAAGAAGTATTTAGAAGCACTCTAAGCACAGCAAACAAAAAGCTAATTCTGAGCAATAAACGCAAGTAGTGCAGTTTTTATACTTCTCTCCCCTGTGCAGTCTCGTAGCCTTTGTCATTTTGGACACCTCATCAACGCTACACCACGACAAGCTCAAGAAGTGCGTCTGTGTGAATCTCATGAGGTTCAACAAGGCCAAGTGCAGGGTCCTGCACCTGGGTCAGGGCGACCCCCGGGCTGGGGAGTGAAGGGATTGAGCAGCCCTGCTGAGAAGGTACCGGTGGATGAAAAGCTGGATGTGAGCCATCCATGTGCGCCGGCAGCCCAGGAGGCCAACCGTCCCCGGGCTGCATCCCCAGCAGTGTGGGCAGCAGGGCAAGGGAGTGACCTCTGCTCCGCTCTGGGGAGACCCCGCTGCAGTGCTGCCACCAGCTCTGGGGGTCCCAACAGCAGGAGGACGTGAACCTGTTGGGAGTGAGTCCAGAGGAGGCCACAAAGATGATCCGAGGGCTGGAACCCCTCTGCTGTGAGGACAGGCTGGGAGAGCTGGAGTTGTTCAGTCTGGAGAAGAGAAGGCTCCGGGAAGACCTCGTTGCACCCTTTCAGTACCCAAAGAGGGCTCATAAGAAAGATGGGGGTAAACTTTTTAGCAGGGCCTGTTGTGACAGGACAAGGGGGAATGGTTTTAAATTAAAAGAGGGTAGATTTAGACTAGATATAAGGAAGACATTTTTTACAATGAGGGTGGTGAAACACTGGCCCAGGTTGGCCAGAGAGGTGGCAGAGGTCCCGGCCCTGGAAACATTCCGGGTCAAGCTGGACGGGGCTCTGAGCAACCTGATCTAGTTGAAGTCCCTGCTCATGGCAGGGGGGTTGGACTACATGACCTTTAAAGGTCCCTGCCAACCCAAACCATTCTATGATTCTATGAAACTCTATAAAATAAATATGGGAATGCTACAGGAACGTTATCAACACTTATCGGAATCAAGAAAGGATTAGTTGCAGTTTAANTGGAGAAGAGAAGGCTCCGGGAAGACCTCGTTGCACCCTTTCAGTACCCAAAGAGGGCTCATAAGAAAGATGGGGGTAAACTTTTTAGCAGGGCCTGTTGTGACAGGACAAGGGGGAATGGTTTTAAATTAAAAGAGGGTAGATTTAGACTAGATATAAGGAAGACATTTTTTACAATGAGGGTGGTGAAACACTGGCCCAGGTTGGCCAGAGAGGTGGCAGAGGTCCCGGCCCTGGAAACATTCCGGGTCAAGCTGGACGGGGCTCTGAGCAACCTGATCTAGTTGAAGTCCCTGCTCATGGCAGGGGGGTTGGACTACATGACCTTTAAAGGTCCCTGCCAACCCAAACCATTCTATGATTCTATGAAACTCTATAAAATAAATATGGGAATGCTACAGGAACGTTATCAACACTTATCGGAATCAAGAAAGGATTAGTTGCAGTTTAAACAGAACTTCCTTCTCACTTCTCCGCTTGCTTCAGCAGCATTCTTAACTAAGAATTTGCTATTTCTATCAAAGATATAAAACTGACCATTATAAATTTAAAAAGTAAAGTACACTGCAACTAACGTTGGAGAGATTGTATTTACAGCTGAAGTACGAACAGGAGAGCATTTGCAGTTTCCTCTCCAGTTCTAATCACAGGCAGCAGTACAACCAGCCCGTGCCACTGCATTACAAACTGTGCAGAAAGCATGCTTATTTACTCATCTCTGCCATGATTTTTTAAATAATTCCTCAAAATTTCAAAGAACAGTTAATAAGGGGGGTGGGGTGGGTGGGGGAACAACATCCAAAAACTTTAAACCAGCGGATTTTACTAACTTGTCTATTTTTTTCCCCCCTTCTCTTTTCTTCTGGGCAAAAAGTTGAAAACCAGAAGTAACTGCCTCTTCAACTGAACAGAAGAAATTTCCAAAGAATTTTTTATTAGGAAAAGATACAGCTAAATATACTGTTGCACATTCTACAGGTACCTTACCTGGTCCTAGAAACTGGCATCCTCGTGCCCTGACAGCAGCCCAAAGATTGGCAGAAAGCTGCTGAGGATTCTGGTGCTGCAAGATCAGTTCTGTAACGGTTCTCTCTCCCAGCGATCGAGCTGCTCTCATAGCCCTAACCCGACCTTCTTCCTCCACCAGCTGACAATTCACCAGCGTCACAAGCTTCCTTTGCATGGGACGGCTCAGTGCACTCTGATTCAAGCTTGCAACACCTTCAAAGAAAGAGAGAAAAAGCAAGCGATTGTTTCTAATCAGACAAATTTATCCGAGTAAGACAAAAATGTCTACCGGCATGCGTCTTTCTTTAGGACTTAGATACTAGTTACAGGTATCTTCTCTTAGGCAGCTCTGTGTAATTCATCATCAAAAAGAATTATAATTAAAGTTTTAAATTGACATCAAACCCATCCTTTGAGGAAAGTTACGCTTTAGTACAAGGTTATCCCCAAGGAAATACTATTTAATAAAAATTAATATTTTGTAAACTTAAATTATAAAAATCAAGTGTCAGAGGTGTGAATAAGCTTTTAAAGAGGCAAAATTTATTACAAAAATGAGAGGATTATCCCATTGACATCTAAAATCAGTGCTGAAAACACAATGCTGTTAGAAGTAAGTGACATCAAAATTCCACTGTTCAGTAGAGACTCACCTTTTCCTCCACTTAATGGCTTTAAGTAGAGCGCCAGATCCTCGACACATTTCTTTGCTACTTCATAATGTTTGTTCTCTCCTACATTACTCAACTTTACCGTCTGATGATCAGGTACCTAAGAAAACGCAAGGGGGAGGAGGGGCTGAAGAATTATATATACTCGGCTGACCTATCTGATACATCTACGATGGTACCAACACCACGACTGTTAATTACATAACGCTGCAGATGTACACTGCTTTTTAGAAGTGAAAGACAGGACCCACCCAAGGTATGTAGGATGTAACAGTAAACAACAAAAAGGACTCAAGATGAAGATCAGGGTGATGAAAGGTTATTTTTGTTAGTACTCAACACATTAAGAACAAAAGTAGGATAGAAGACAATAACCAAGGTCTAATGAGAAGGTACTTAAAAGAAGAATGAAGAACACAAGATTTGAGAACATGATCAGTGTACTAGATCAGCGTGATTTGCTACAGAGAGACAAGGGAAGTTATAAGACAAAATTAACTGGCAAGAAAATAATATGAAAAAGATCAAAAGCAAAGTTAAAAAATAATTTAAGCATAATTTGGGTATGCTGAAATCTTCAAAGAGAAGAACTAGCAAACTTAACTTGGTGGAAAAAACCGAAAGTAGAGTAACAAGGTCAGCCAAGGAAAACAGAGGGAGTGTTAGTCACAATACATTAAATTGTTTGAAAGACATTGAGAGAAGTTAGGAGACCAGGAAAATGAATGTTGCAAGATCAACGCAGTGATCTGACACAAACTTAGAAATAAAAAAATGAAAGGAATGTGTGAACTTGAGAAACAAAACCACTTTGACATTGATAGTGTTATTACCAAGAGCTGTGTCAAGGCATGTAATAAGAAATTAAAAAGCAATGTAAAAAGCATCTTCTTACTGCATCACCCAGGTGTTACAGTGAGAGTAATATAGAAAAGCATATGAATCAGCATAAGGGGAACAGACTTATTTAGTCTCCATAAAGCGCAGTACTGATTATATAATCGCTGTTTTGCCACTGCTACGAGACAGCACCGGGAACATTCCTGGTCTGATTAGCCAGTGTCTGAAAACGCAACTGAAAAGCCATCATCATGCATATTTTAAAAAAAAAAATATACACACACACTTCTGAAACTTTGTTAAACAACTAGCTACTTTCAAACATGTGACATGTAGAAATGAGATTCCTTGCAAGAGTACGATGAACAAGTGCAATCTGCAGGTTCACTTTTCTAATGACTAATTGTGACAGACAATTGTCCATTTCCTAATGGATATTCTTCTCCAGTCACAGTTCAAGAGCCTTTTTAAACCAGAATTCAGCGTACAACTAGAATATGTTTTCATTTTATGAGAAGAGGATGGTCCTGAAAATGGTGCGGTTGCTTTTAGAGTACATATGGCCTTACAAATATTACAAAGTTTTTTTAGTTTGTTTCTTTTTTTAGACTAAAACGAGGGAAAAAGATCAGCACGTGTATTGCAACTGGCATGTAAATGGCAATAACATGAAGTGGCAAAACAAAGAGCTGCTTAAATCATACCTGGGCTCCAACTAACTGGAGGAGTGCAAAGTTGACAGGAAGCACATCGATGTCTGTATTGATGGCAGTCTGGTCGAAAGGACATGCTTTGCGATGAAGCTTGTTCAGGCAGGTCTTACAGACAGTGTGAGAGCAACCTAAGCTGATGGGTTTGTGCACATTCTCATCAAACTCATTGTAGCAGATTGGGCAGGACAGAAATTCTGTCCACTGAGCTGCCTGCACAGGCATTGTGGAAGGTGGACACTTGTTCAGCAGGCTAGCAGACCATTACTTCACTGTACTATGTTTTGGCAGCTGTAAGTGAATAACAGAGTATTTAAAACATGTTTTCTGGTAATCTAGAATGATTTTTAATTAAAGAAAACAAAAAAGCACGATTTCAATGTTTCACAGAATAAAACCAAATCCTTATGCTGAAATACTCAGAAAACCCAACTTTGTGTTAGTTTAATAATTGTACCAAAAAAGGCTCATGAACTGAATTAATGCAGTCTATAATAAGTTGAAGTCGCACCTTTTCACAATAAATGGCATTAAAGTTCTTCTCACAGGATTAAATACATCTTTAGCATAGGAAGAGGAAGACATTTAACGGCACAGAAAGTGCAAAGGTATGAATCACAGTAACCATCTCTCACGCTATCTCATATAACCTCAAGTTTTCAAAATCCTAAAAGCAGTCCCTGGTTGTAGAACAGGCCTTGGGTGGAGAGAAGACATGGTTTTTTGGGGGGTTTTGTTGGTNTTTGAAGTCAAGTAAAACAATGCCTTCCTTCTGCAGATCTTATTCAGAAACCAAACTCAACACAGTTTTGTTTGGTTTTTTTTTAAAGACACATTTTCTCTTTCTGTAAAAGAAAAATCAATTAACAAAAATTAAGAATCATAAGAAAACACGAAAAGAATATGAGATTCATTTTCAGTACTTTTTTTCCTCTTGCGTTACTTCCCCCTTTTCTCCCAAGAACCTATCAGAGCACTCAAGGACAGAGATTGCTGTATTTAATTTCGCTTTTCACATCTCTGCCTTACACAACAATGCAACTCCACTTCCATGAACTCGCAGTGAGAAAGTCTCTGACGTGTTGAAAATCCAGGTATTTAGGACAAAACTTATGATGAGGCAAGCAATAACTTCAGTTGGCTTGCTATTAAGTTTTTTCCCTTGAAACATGTCACTCTGCAGCAGCACCACGTGAATTATTTACACAAATGTACTCCAAAGAAAATATGGATGTACAGAAGCTGTTCTGAAAGACATCCCACCTTGTATAATGTAGGTTCTTGAAAAAGATAACAGGCCTAAAGTTCATCAAAACCGTTTACATTCAAGCTTTCGTCATGAAGATTTAAATTCACAGCTTCACCTCAGCACTGACCAGCCCCACCCTCCGCTGCAATGTGCAGTGTGTTGACTTTCTGTGCAACCTAGAGACCAGTTAGTTCACTTCAAGGCTATGAACAAGCTTCTCCCAGCAGCTTGTTAGAAATGCAAATACACAAATGTTTTAATTACATGTTTAACGTTCTTTTTTTTTTTTTTCATCTGACGATGGGTAAAAAAAATGGAAATTGTTTTGAGGAAGCTGAGATCTCCCCTCCACATGTGACTTCGGGAACTCTTTACTGCAATTCCATTGTTGGCTCTGCTACACTTTAATTAATGCTGAAGTACCAGACCATTGAAATAATTACTAGAACACCAAACAGACTATCGGTGATGTATTTTATGTTAATTATGACCATCTGTTTAGAAATTCTATTTAGTACTGTGAACACTCAGTGCCCTTTAAGTAACAGGATACTTGTACAAGATGTCCTTATCTCAGTGAGCTTTTCAATATTATGCTGTGGTTCTTCCCCCAAATGAATTCCCATAGTAAGTGTAAAAGACAACAAACTGAAAGTTGAACCTGTCCCTTCAAAACCAAACTAATGAAGTAACGCTTTCAACGTAAGGCAGAATATCCACATGCATTGGACAAAACAGATTCTCATCCAGCTTCTAGGAAAGTACAATCAAAGCTCTTGCAGGGATGAAAAAAATTGCAGTCCTCTTTAATCTACTATTGCTACATACCTCTTTTTAACCAAGGAAATTCAAAAGCAAAACAAATAATAGCAAAACCAAACAATGAGCCAACATCCCTAGAAAGATCTTTAATGCCTCTATAAATAATGCCACCATTTCCTTAGCACATCTACTTCAGCTTCCCTGCCAAACCAGCGGGACAAGAGACGTGCAGAACTGTAAAGCCTTGCACTAAACACTTTGCTTAAAGCTTTTTGCCAGCATTCCCAGGAATGTCAAGACACTAACACCAACACTACTGCTGACCTAGGAACGCCAGCAGCGGTTCTGCACCTGTCTGACTGCACAACACGGGTAACAGCACCAACTAGACAGCTCTGGGAAGGGCGCTGCTGTCGTGACTCACAGGGAGAAGTTGAAGAAACGGCCAGAACACACACAGCTCAATTGCTAATATGTTGTTGGTCACTGGCAACCTCCTAACAAACAGTCTCTATTTCCACACTGCTCATTAATTACCTCCAATGCAGGAACCTCTGCTCTGAGACAGCACCCGCTTTCAGTTTCCACAGATACTTCAGAGACTTGCAAGAATCAGCCACCTCTCTATTTACAAGCTTTTAAAATATAGTTGTTCGTTTTCCTGCCCAGAATAGAAATGAAACACAACCAATTCTTAAAGTGTGCACCACCGATTTTTTACAGATCTATCTCTGCGTGTTTAATTGTCACAAATGACAGATTCTACTAAGCATGTGTTGACCTTCAGATTTTTTGACAGGAAAAAATCCAATTAAATCAGCAGAGAGCTGGGGAAAGCTCTCAACTAAAACTTCAGGCAGCCATACCAGAGGAAGTCTCCATCCTCTATTAAGCATGCCAGCCATCCTGCCACTCTTGCACTCCAGTGTGTGGAGAAAACAATCTCACATCTCCTAATTATCATGTCAACTTCTACAAAAAGCGTAAGCCAAATGTTTAATGGATTCCTGCTCCTTGTCAGAAACAATGAATTCCAGGGATGTCCTCTTGAAGAACAAATTTCTCCAGTGCTCTACACCGAGCAAACACAAGAAGAGCAGAATGCAGGCGGCAAAGTAGAAACCAACTTGGGTTTGTTTTCAACAGGCGATACACCCAGTTACTACAATTGCCCTTGGTCTACCTGCTCCTTCCGGCAGACACGCCAGCTATCTCTACACATACACCCGGCTCCTCTTTCCTGACAAAGTTAAAGCACCCTGCAAAAAAAAAAAAAAATCCCAAAGCAATGGCCAATAGAGAAACTGGCCAAACATACAAGGTAAACAGTTTGAAAAGACACGGTAGTTTTGACTTTCAAAATGTCTGCATAGTACAGTTAGAATAAATTTTATACTAACGCTATTAGAAGCAATACTTCAGATGACAAACTGAAAAATACACAAGCCTAAATTCAGAAATTACATAATAAATAAAAACTATTACAGTTGAGTAATATTCTGTTTCTAATACAATAATATTTTCCCACTGCAGTAATGGTTGCGATGGAGCGCAGTAACAATGACAAATGATTTTTTCGTTACAATTGTAGGCACGAATATTTGATCAAACAGGAAGGTGAGGTGGAAGAGGAGAAAGGTGAAGCCCCAAAACCTTCCTCAAATAGCAGTACCACTTACAAATGATGGAAGTTGTAAGATTTAGATGTTCTTATATTCCATTAACTTTTAGCTGCCTAATCCCATTACGTTCTCTACAACTAATCCAAGTCATTGTACTTACTCAACAATCGTTGGACATGATAACTATCATTCAATCCTGATTTTCTAAAGAAACCTAGCTTAGGTGATCATGCTGTTTTATTAGTCTGTTCCTCTCCCACATGAACCTCAGGACCCCTGGACCATTTTTGAGCAAACCCAATAGAAATGTGTCACATCCAAAACGCATATACATTCCATGAGAACTGCTATCTGGAAAAATTTCCAAATTCACATGCTTCTCAGGAAAGGCTACAGCACCAGGCTCAGCAGTTTATCCGTCTGTTCTGCCTACTTTTCTGATCTATCAGCATCTACCAGTCAACCAGAACCCAGCCAAAAAATAGCACATTTTGTTCAGCTATAATAAAGGGCTATTTGGAAGGTAGGGATGTGACACAAATCCGCAGGAATTCCAAACCTTTAAAGGCAGAGGGCTTGATCTATGAAGAGCAATGTCGAACATCTGGCGCTCAGCCTCCCGAGCTCAGTATCAGTGCTCGTTAAGCAAGGCAAGGAGAGGTTTCGGAACCCACGGCATGATACTGAGCCAGCACCTTGAGCTGAATGTTGCCTGGCCCACGTAATTAGAAATTCTGGTGATAATGCTTTATCTTAAAGTCTACCTTTATCCAGGGCTTAGAGGCCTAACACCAGAAGATGTTGACTTCTCCACACCAGAAGTTAATGACCTCAGGAGTTCAACAACTTTACACAAAAATAGAGCAAGGGATTTCTTTAGTTAGTGGTGCTGGTGTTGCCTTACATCTTAATTCAGCGACTAGATTTCCCACCTACACTAAGAAATAAAAACTCAATTACTTTTAAATACTTTTAACCGATGTTTTCATTTTACAAAGAAGCATCCAAGCACACGCATACAGAGACGAGGCAATTTCAGTCCTTCCCCTTGAAGCTATTCCTCACACATAAAAGGACTGAACATTCATCAAAGACAACTGCAGCCTAGTCTTCAGCTGCCTGAGCAGACAACTTGGATTCTACTTCATTTTTAAAGATCATTTGTGCATCACTCCTAATCAGTCATTGGATCAAACCTAGGTATAGTTCTTTGAGCAAGGAACAAAAAAATTCAGTGTCTCTTCCCCAGCTACACGCCCCAGTTCCCAGGAAGCATGGCGAGCACGGGTTTCAGCCGAAGAAAACTTCCTGCTCTTCAAAGTGAAACAGGTTCGACACGAGGTGGGGAGCGACCCGCTCCAAAGCTGCACATTGCCCAGAGTCAGGGCATCTACCAAAGTGCGAGATACGCAAGCTTCATCCCCTTTTCAAAGGAAGGGCTGAAGCCTTGCCATAGCCTGGGCAAACGCTTAGGAAAAATCCAGAGAAGCGGCAGTTCCCCCAGCAGCCAGGTTTCCGAACACGAGTGGCAGCCCTGCAGCGCCACGGTCGCTCTGCTCTGCTCAGGCCTATTTCATCAGGTCCCTTGTGGGACTCGGGCAAAGGAGAGTCTAATAAGCAGAGCTTGTACAAGAACACAACACACAGTGATTCTGGCCGTGCCGAACAAAGGACAGTCTTCTTTACAGATAAAGGAAAACCTTGAAAAACTTGTGGGATTATACAGCATTTTCACAAATTAAGGTAGTCCAATTACAATCCCACTGTGGATTTAAGACGAAATCTTAGAATTCAATTGATTTTTAATCACTAAATTAAAGAGTCCTTGATATTGACTGAAGAGATCATGGTATTTTCTTGTCTTTTTTTGAAGTGATCACCATTGTAATTTTCCATTTATGCAGATTAATCATTTGTTTTCACTACAAGGAGATAGCTTTCTCAAGCCTTCCTTCCTAAGTTACGCAGTTCTGAAAGCATCCTGACTGGGTCAAAAAGAATTTAGTGCCCACCTAATCAAATTATCAGTATTAAATTATTCTCTGAAAGGGCTAGAATCTTTTATTCGTTTCACTTCAACAGCCATCATCTACAGATCTAAAGAACTAGCTTCATTAAAGGCTTAGAAAAGGGCCATCCCCATAATAGCTTTGCATCATCCAGCTATGACAGCTTGAAATTAAAATAAATCCTCTTTACAGAGCAGACTTGCTTATTTCTACATTCCATAATATCTGTCACATGTAAATCTCCTTATATCATGTGCAAATTCTATATATAAAGCAGTCTCTTTAATGACTATTAAATACAGTATTTCAATGCAATTTTTCCTCTAAATGTTCATGCTACAGGGAATACCTACAGCCCAACTTAAAACTCCGGAGAAGTTATCATCAAGAGAAAACTTGGTGACGTACTAGAATATATATCTCTACCCAGACTACATTCTGTCAGAACACCTACAGGACGCTTCGCTTGTTCTCTTCTTTAAAAATTAAAGCTTAGATCCCCTCTCCCTCCCTAAGACATGTAGCTGAAGAATAATTCTCTATCAACAGTGGTAAAATTCACTGATACAAATTTAAGTTTGCGGTTTCCCAGTGACTACCAAAGTTCACTAAACTCAGAGGGAAATCCCCCCCAAGTCAGCACGAGAGTCAGTGGATCCTCAACAGTTCACACCTGCTCTTCCCTGTTCAAGTGCTGCCGGCAGAAACCCTGTTACTAGATTGTAAAAGTTTCCTATATACTTATGTAATGCCACTGTGGGGCTTTTTTTGTGTTTTGTAGGTGTCACTGAAAGGAGAGTTTGTCCTTGCCACAAGCTTGATACAAATTCAGCTCCTGTAACAGTATTGACTTTTCAGGACTAACTGAAGGGCAAATGCACGAAAAATTTTCTTTGCCACCAAAATCAGTTGAACTTAGACTAAATGCAGAGAAAAGGAATGTATTTCTAAACAGACCTGTTTTGACACAATTACTTCAAGAAGAGAGACACTGAAGAATTCCTTGCTCTTCATTACTATTTTCAGAGAATATGGGCTTGGCTCACCATGCTTTTTTTTTTTTTTAAACAGTCTCTATGCATTTTACAAAATTTTACAAATTATAGATTGTACAAAAGAGAGATTCCGTATTCTAACATCTTTCAAGTAATTTCATTAAAATACTAATTCCATTCGGAGATATCAGAAAGAAAACGGGGTTCCATCGGAGTCAGAAAGTCCTTTTAAAGTTTGTAGAGAATAGCTTAATGCGCCCATGGATACAGATTTTCCTTTCTTTTCATTAGAATTGTCCAGTCAGTAAGGAGAGACCACTTCTATTCATCCCGTTAAGAGGTATACAAAATCTTACCGAACAAAATGTTAATGTAGACCTAAGAAAACAAATGCTACTAGCCGTTACCCTCTGGATACTGTAAATATTCTACCTATTGCAAATCAACGAAGCCTTAAATAAAAGAGGTCAATAGTCAAGACTAGGACTTAACTTCGAGTTTTCTCAAGCACTGACACTAAAATTGTTGGAATTTAATATTTTTGAGAGAAAAGGCCATGACCTCAAGCAAGAGAGGAACACAAGTTAATAAGAAACCTTTTCTCGTGGAAAGCTTTGCTTACACTGCAGAAACAAGAAAAAATTCATTAAAAAGGCATGTAGGTCTTAGGAAAGTGATTAATTATAAAAATTAAGAATTCAGTGTTTCACGGATTAATACTTACACTAGCAACAAGCTTCAATTTCTAGAATTTCCACAGATGTTTAATACAGACCAAAGGTCAAATAACAGTATTTTGATGCAGGAGATTTACAATTGTACTTGTAGGTTCTCGTTTAAAATGAGATGACCTTTTCTGCCACGGTTACAAATTTAGACCCACGCAATGTGAAGGGCTGTTTTTTAATTTTCGTTTCAACATTACGATATAACTGTAATAGGCACGAAAGAACGATCACAAGCATTACAGGAATTCTACAGGAATTACAATTAAACCCATCAAAACCTTAAGTTTGCACTTAAACAGACCTACATCATAAATCTTGATGGTTGCCAGCCTAAACTTTGCCATTATTTTCTCTCATGAAAGACACACGACATCCCCCCTTGAACCCTGCCCATAACTGAATACTCGTCCCTCTTGTGCCCACGGCTGCCCTTCCCTGGGCTCCTGCTGACTTCTAGGCTTAACTTCAAGCCCTCGGTGCCCCTCACGCACCCGCCGAGCCCAGACACGCTTTTCCCGCTCGCTTGTTTTGGGTTTTTTTGCTTAAGACACTTTAAACGGGCCACGCCGGGTGCAGTGCGAGGGCCCGTCTTCCACCATGACTGCTCTCCCCCATCCCCCCGAAGCGCAGCTCCGCACAGCGGGAACGCTCGGGACCCCGGTGCCGTTCCCCCCGCGCGGGAAGAGGACGCCGCCGAACAGGCTGCCCGGAAGAGCTGCCGGGCGCCAACCGGGAGCCTCCCACCGCCTTACGGCCGCCACTGCCAGTGCACAGAGCGCGGAGCGGCCCCGCCGGGGCTCCCGCCGGCCTCGCCCCCCTCCGCCGGGCCGCTGTCAGCCGTGCCCGGCCCCGGCGCTCGCCGGCATTTCGGAGCCGCCACCAAATGGCTGCCCCGCGTCCCCCGGCTGGGCCCAGCGGCCTAGCGGCGGAGCGGGG
>VZSF01010885.1:106607-144055 GCA_013398295.1 Chionis minor
GGGGGACGCGGCCTCGCGCGGAGCCGCCCGGCAGCGGGCGCGGGTGGCGGCGGGAGCGGGGCCGGGCGCTGCCGAGGCCGCGGCAGCTCCCCTGGCTCCGGGCGGGGGAACGGGGGGGACCCGCCTGGCTCCTCCAGCCTGGAAACCCATCGGCGTTCCCGTCGGGGCCGCCGGGGTTCGCTCCCGTCCCGGGCTGCGCTGGGCTCCCTCGGGACTGGCGCCCGTTCACCGGCCCGGCGGCCGCTCCCCCGCCCGTGGCCTGGCTGCGTCGGTTGTTGCCTGTTGCTTCCAGGTAGATCCTAAAATGTGGCGTTTCGGTGCGTCCAGAACGTCTTTATTTTGTTTATGTACCATAACCTCCCTGTTTCTCTTGGGTTTTTTTCCCATCCTATTGGCGGGGACGTGTTTGTTTCCCTTAAACATCCCCAGGAGAGAGTTTTTAAGGGCTGATTGTGTCAGTTAGGGATGAAAATGAAGTATAAACAAGTAGACTGTGCTAAGTTGGTTTAAAAACACACATCAGCAAAACTTAAGTGAAAATTGAACGGGTAGAAGATGACTCTGTGGTTTTCAGCTGTGCAGTTTTGCCTGTTACAGGCATTTCGGGGGAGAGGAGGAGAAGAACACTCAGGAGAGGTTTGGAGAGAGGGAAAAGATCACGTTTATTTCTGAAATACAAGTTGCAGATCAAGTACCCCTTACCTGTGTTGTTACGCAGCTGTAGCTTGATCCGTACTCCCAATTTTATTCTATTACAGGTTTTGTTAAAGCACAACTTGGTGTGATTTCTGAGATTTTTCTCTACTTTCTTAGAAAATACGTGACTGCATGGACTTCCACATTGCTGATTAAATTACAGAAACACTGTATTCTTTTTAGAGGCCTCTACTTAACATTAAAAGGTCAAGGACTGAGCAAACTTAGTTTTGTGTACACAGTAAACAAATTAACAAATGGAGCTTGGCATAGAGATTTCCTTTCGTTTTCCAAATCCAAGTGCAGACAGCTTTTAGTAGCATGCACCGAATGTAACTCTCCTTTTTTTCGGTTCTTTCACAGCGTATTTTTATGTTTGTCTGGTGAGCATAACTCTGTTTCTGTTTGAATCCCACTGGGAGGGAAACTCCAGAAGTACATGGAGCATCCTCTTTGGAGTTTGTCTAGCCTCTGGCTGTGCTGCCTTTATCCCGGCCTCCAGCCTGCGTTGCATCCTGCGTGTCCCACTGCCCCGCGCAGACAGCGCGTAGATGTGCCTGGTGCTGATGGAGCCCCGGCCACGCAGCGTGGATGAGCCGCCCAGTCGTGGTGGATTCATTCCAGCGACATTCTTGTGCTGGGCTAGCTAAGGCAGTGTCAGCATTTCCTTTATAAACCACGCTTTCCCAGGACCTGCCGCGTGTTTCTGGGGTTGGAGAATGCACTTATTACAAGAGCCTAAAATTAAAGTTTTGTCCTCTGAGCAGATAATTCAAATTACATTTAAAAGCAAAATTATGTTGGCAACAACTATGACTCTGTGAAGGATTGTTAACAAAGATTGCATTAGCTTAACTCATGTGTTTTGTCTGATTCCTGGTTTTGCATACAATGCCTAATGATTCACTCAGCTTCCGGAGATCTGCGCTTCTCCACTCTTGAAAAGAGCAGGGAGGGTGAAATTTGAGGCAGCGTTATCTCCAAATAAATGTCATTTTTTCTGGCTCGTGAGGTTAGTGGGAACATCTGTGGCTGTCAGTATGTTCTAAAATGAACAGAGAAGTTAGTATTGTAGTTGCTATTTTTTATTAATTACTCTCTTTAGTCATCCTAAATCTGTATTTTCACACGCAATATTCCACTGGCTTTCTTGCTTCATTTTGAGTACAAAATACTTCTCATTGTGCTTCCAACTGTGTGTTGCACAGGGAAGGTGGGTAAAGATCAAACATACGATTATGCAGACTAATCATGTGATATGTGAGAAGAAGAAGGTTGCTAGTGATTGATCTTTCTCGTATGTTGTTTTTTTCCCCTAAAGCTGCAGTAAAATAGAGGTGGTGTGTATGTGCACAGAAGAAGTCAAACCGCAGCTCCTTTCCCACGTGTCTGTCGGTGTGGCATCACTTTTTGCTCTTACACCCCTTATGCTGCTCAGGCTGAAACATCTGGCATGACCGCCTGTCATGACGGCATTTCCCAGGCTTTTTTTTGGGACTCACTGTGTATTTTTAACACAGTAAGTGTGCACTGTGTGAGTTGTGAAAGTAAAAAAATCACAGATGTCACATCACTGTAAAGAGCCAAGAATCCTAAAGAATGCTGGCTTATTTGTCATAACACAGCTTTGCAAAGTACATTGTAAAGCTTCTCTGCCACAAATTCCACTTTTCACCCACACTAAGATGCTAATGATGAAAACTAGGAAAGCGGAACTTTGTATGTTTAAATCAAACTGTGCTGGATATTATTGTTAAGCTATGCACAAAGCCAGAGGAATAGAAACAGAAAATACATTATTTTCAGTGAATCAATTTGCATTGAAACAGTCACCTCAGTGTCTTGGCCATGTGCTACCTCCTTGTTTTCCATGTTTTTTAACATTATACTTAGTATTTTTATATTTTAGGGGATAGAAGATAGTAAGTTTATTTTGCATGCCAAGCTTTCTGACTTTGCTCTTCAAGGTAGCTGCTTGAATTATACTATTCTTCAGTCATTTAGTTAATATTGCTGTATTGTTCTTCTATATCTGGTGCATTCATTGTCAGATATACTGTAACTTTGTGGAATCACTATAGGCGCTGCAGCTGAAGTACAAAAGCTGAGAAAGATACGAATAGGGGGAAAAAAATCTCTTTTCCTCTAGTTTTCATGCCTGTTCTCGTGCTGCTTCTTTTTTCTGCCCTGAAAATCCAAAACAAGTATACTTTGTGTTGTATTCACTTTTAAAATTAGTGCTAAGGGTGCTGTGTAAGCTGGTGATTTAAAGGTAACTGCTGTTTTAAACAGTCTGAGAAGTTTAGGGCTGAAACATTGATCTTTCTGCTCACCTGCTGGCTTTTTGTGTGGCTGTGGATGTTCCAAACACTGGAAAACAGGTGCCCCGTGGAAATGGAGTGAGACCAGCCATAGTTATGAGTGTTGTGCTTCACTTGTTGCACGTCTCTCAAGGTGGCATCCAAGCCTCAGTCTCTTACAGTAATGTAAAATGAAAGGGTTTCTGGTTTCTTTTTTTATGTACTGTTTGCTTTAAGCTCTTTTAAATTCATTCTGGCAGTACTTACAAGGAAAATTTTCATCACAAGTTACAGGTCAGGTGCCAAATACTTGGGAGAGGACAGGAAAGTAAAGGATAAATATTTTATAAATCTATGTAACTAATCTGGAACTTTGATCAGTTTGTTTTCCAGTAATTTTTGAGATTTTAGCATGGTGAACTTTGCTGTTCCTTTGCACATTATCTTGAAAAGAGAGAGTAAGGTCGGTTGCTACTGTTGTTTGGTTGCTTTAAAGGTAAAAAAGAACATTTCTATAAAAGATAGTTTGATTCTTGGACTTGCATTGTAGCATTGTATAACAGCAAGTATAGAGTGAAGGTGAATTGCATTGAGAATTATAATTTTAAATAAAACTGACTTAAAATAAATGAATAAAATTCAGTTAAATAAAACTGAATTTTAAAAAAAACAGTGACCCAAGAGCCGGCCATGTTGCTGTTCTCATTTTGCAGCTTTTTCCAATGGTCTTTTATTGTGAGGAGAGGCCAGGATACCCATTTAATTACACAAGTGTGCAAAGGAGTAAGTTAATAAAAATTTGCCTCAGTATACGTTTTACCTAGGTGCTCTGTCTCCCACAGAGGTGTAAAGACACCTTCAGGCAAATACTACATTATTTTGTGTCAGGAACTAAACTCTGCTGCATTCAAAAGCTCATATTTTATTTATGTTGAAACAAACCAGAGTTTCTTTCCTTGTAAGGGATGAGACGTCGACTTCTTCTGAGAAACATTCAAACTTGAGATCTGCACTGGCTGGGGTCTTTTCTCCTCCTGCTTCAGACTGTGAGAGCAGAAACCTTCACTCCTGAGGCTGTAGGTATTGCGGTCGCCGCAGCAATAGGTGTTTGTCCTTGCTTTTCCACTCCAGAGGAGTCAAAAGCCTGCCACACGCAGTTGCTCGGCTGGTCTCCGATGGGTGCCCTTCTAGGCTGGCCCATGTTTTAACGAGCTCGCAGGCTTTCTGGTGTTGACTCTGCCCATATGAGTCTTCTGATGCGGGTAAAATGATCCGGGCAATAATCTGCATGGAACAAAGTGACAGCGAGGAACAGAGGAAATAAAATGCATACAAAGCCAAGTATGGGAATAAGGAATTTTTGGTTAACTTAAGGCAATATTTTAGGATTTTTAGTATTTTAAACCCATGCTTTTGAACCTCGACTATTTGAGCATTAATCCAATGAACCTCTGTGGCCAATTCCAGCGCATTTGGGTAAATGAGCCTTGCCTGCTGATGCATCACTAATCAACAAAAGCTTACCGTAGTCTCCTGCTTGTCCCCTTTCCTGTGCTCTTTTATTTTGTGTAATTTCACTAAGACTTTTGCTCAATGTAGGGTTGGCAAAGTTGGGCTAATCAGGACCTTCTGCTGTTGCAATTCTGTATTGTGAAACTCCGGTAGGGGTTAGGCGAAGCCCGCGGCGCTCCAGGATGAAGCGTGGTGTCTGTTTACATCACGCTACTAGAAAAAGGAGCGCACAAAAGAGCAGCGTACTTTTTCTTTAATTGAAGTTCATCTTGGTGAAAGGTGTCAGGTTAAAAGACTTTGGAAACAGGTGAAATTAACACTTCAAGACAGATGCACTCTACCAAAATAAATGGCTAAATTGATCCTTGCCTAGATGATCTTTACAACTGCTTGTGATCAAAGCCCACCCTTATACTCGCGCTGTCTTAGTGCGGCAGATGAGTTTGTACTGTTTAAATGAAAACAGTAACGCCAAAGGGATATTAAGTGTTTGAAGCTCATTTTTAGCCTGTGTTTCAGTATATTTGATTTAGTCATTTTCAGTTGGTCTGTGTATTATGTACATGGTGCAATAAGGAATGTCTATAGAAATCTTTTAATATGAATTCTTTAAATAAAAGCATCCTTAAAAATGGGAACTCTGCCCTGTCTTTAAGGTACATGTGAGTAATACCAGATAGACACATACAGTGGGTAAAACTTTACAAAATATCTAAGTTTCTCAGCTGGTAATTCTCATTGAGGGTCAGTGGATCTTAAAATGTTTTTTGAAAAGGATATCTAAATATCTTACATGCTTTTAAAAACGAAACCCAGTAATCATAGGTGTGTGTTATTCACGAACAACCCATGGCCGGTCTTCCTCTCGCGCACTGCTCCGGTTGTCCAGCGAAACATGTGTCAGGACCATGAAGTGGCTCGGTTGGGAAAGCAATCAGGTTAAAAATAACCTGGAGGAAAAAAAAAAAAATTATCCTCCTGGCAGATTTTCAAGTCATATTGGTGGCTGTGGAGAGAAGGGTATTGATAGAAATAAAAGCAGGCTTTGCTATTTTTGGTGCATTGTTCTTGGTTCAGCGAGGAATGCGATGAGCCGAGCTTGTGGATATGCCAGGTTTCTCCGTTGTTTGGCTGCTCTGTTGGAAGCCAGGTTGGGACAGTGCTCCACCGAATGGAAGGCATAACTTGAGGCTGAAAAAACACTGGGATTTGGTCATGCTTGGGAGTGCGTAGAGACCCAAGCCGTTGTGATAAGGGTATATTTGAGCTTCTGGGAAATTTAATCGCCCATTTTTATCACGGCAGTCTGTTTTGAGCCATGGATTCTGAGAATCTGTGCTGTAGAGTTGAAGGTGTGCAGCTGAACTTCACCTTTTGTTCCTTTCTTCAAATGCCTCTCAGTGCCAGTTCCAGCTTTTTAAAATCCTCTGTTGGCTCTGATTCTCAGTACTGATCCAGCCTACGCTGTTCTTCCTGCTTCTTGGAAGTCTTTTCTTTTATTGTTCCTTACAGTACAGAAAATTCAGCATAGATTTGTAAAATGCTGTATATCCCAAGCACCCTTACCGCAAAATATTGAGAGTTAGATCTGACTCTTGTTTTGCGGGAAAAGAATGTGACTGCAGCATACAGTGAGCTCTGATAGCTGCAAAAGTAACTTCTGCGTGAACGTAGGTAAAGGCAGACAGATTATCTGAAGAAAGTAAATGGATTTTATAGTTCTGGCCTTCGTACGAATCCTTTGTCAGCAGGCATGGTGTGTGTTCCAAGGGCCTGTTCTGTGTTATGTGTAGAAAATGGTGCCTGGCGTAATCATGAAATACTGCAAAAAGATTTATTAACTTCCCTTTTGTGATCTATGGAAACCAGTGCTGTAATAGTAGCGTGCTTCGTAGCAAAATCAAAGCAGGGCTGTGAGCGTACGCTGACAGACGAGCTGGTTGCGTTGTCAGATGTGTTGCTTTTTATAACTAGTCAGCAGGTTTCTGAAAAGAAACATTTGAGCATTTTAGCATGAAGTTTTATATAAGTATTTTTATGATTTTTGTTTTTCAGGAGTTTATAAAATACTTAATCTCATTCATGAATCGAACTTCCTTTTTAAGTCATGGATGACAAGGCTTCTGTTGGAAAAATCAGTGTCTCTTCAGACTCGGTATCCACTCTTAACAGTGAAGATTTTGTCTTGGTTTCCAGGCAAGGGGATGAAACACCATCTACAAATAATGGTAGTGATGATGAAAAAACAGGACTGAAGGTAAGAATCAATAACCTGAGTTTGTTCCCTATTCTTCTAAATCAAACTAACCATAGAGAGCTTAAAGAGGGACTTCTTTATTGTGGAAAACTTGACAGAAGGGAGAATTTATTCAAGAATCGATTTTGCCAGTAATTTCTACATTGCTTTTGCTGATGTCAGAGGTGATAATTAGGTTTTGACTGAGAGCTCTCTCCATCACTACCTGTGGGGGTTTTCCCACTTTGCAGAATCCTTCATGAAGTGCTTAGGGTGAAACAGATTGACTGTCAAGAACTTGGAACTGTGATTTTATCACAGCTTTCAGATAGAAAGCAATATTAACATACACTTGATTTGACTGTATCTGTTAAACTCAAACATATATTAAAGTTTTCCCCAATGTGAAATGTTCTCTTTAAGAAATTTAGAAGTGTAGTTATAACTAACAACTTGGCATGACTCTGGGAATACAGGCCTACGTGGTAGGCTTGTGTGAATTGGAAGGGCACTGACATCTCACTTTTAAAAGTGCTGTTCTGAAAAGAGGCCCTTGTCCCTCCCCCCCCCCCCCCACCTTTTTTTTTCCCCTACTTAAAGTCTTTCATCACAATTTGTATTTCAGCAGTCTTTAAGCAAAGTGACACAAGTAAGGTGGTCACTCCAAATTCCATCATTTTAATGTGTTGAAAACCAGATCTTTCTGGTTGCATCAAGTTAGTGTGTTCTTTGTGGGAGATGGAAAGAGATGTTCTACCATCACTGTGAAGTCTACAGTCACATCTATGTCTTCAAAATAATATCTTTAAAGATGATAAGAAATCACATATTCTGCCTGTTGGACTGGGTGTTCCTCTTTTTCTTAGCAGCAGTTGTAACAGAGACTTTATTGAATGTTTCTTGATGCTTTTGCTCATCTAGCTTTTACCTCCAAACTGCTTTGGTTGTTTTTCTTGCATTCCTTTGAGTCCTGGACATACCGTTATTGTGGCTATTTTCTTTTACATAGGACTTCAAGCTAATTCTGTTAGTTAAGAGTCTCAAGATCTTAACTTTTGCTTAATCTGGCAAAAATGTTTGCTTACATTTTATTGCTATTGCAGAAGATTGCCACTTCACATCATAACATAGTCTAAAAAAAATTGATATTTTCTTCATCAGTCAGCCTGGTGATCTATGACACCCGATGAAAGATGGTAACCTCACGCTTCTCTTTCTAAGTGCTGCAAATACCAGCAGCTATAAATACTTAAGAATTCAGAATAGTGTCCATAGTGGTGCTTACCCTGGGAATGCCTGTGTGGCGGTGTATGTGATTAGCTCCCAAAGTTGTGATGCATCATTGGAGACCCCAGGAGACAGACACAGTCAACCAGTTCTTCCATTCTACCCTGTTGTTCCCAAAGAAAAGTTGGAAACGTGAAGTGCTGTCGGTGCAACACTTCTTGCTCCGCACGGGAGCTGTTTGTATCGCTGGTGTAAGGATTGCCTTGTGGCTGTCTGCACTGTTCGTGTGACACGCCATATCTTGTGTAGTACAACCAAAGAAATTGAAGAGACTTGTGTATAAGCTCATCTTCATAAGGTTTGCAAATGTGTCAGAGAAGAATATCCTTAATCATTTTCAAACTGACTCCTGACACCTGCTTCTTACGTATTCCTCATGGGTTTACTTCCAAAGTGGTTATAAAATGCTGGCTACAGGCACGCTTTTTCTTTTGGTGGGAAAAGAACACCAGTACTGCTGCCTCCTGAGCATCAACAGTTGTAAAATAAAGTTACGCTCTTCCCTGATTTGACAATGAATGTCACAGAGCTTTACAGGTCTTAAAGATAAGCTTCTTTATGAATTTGGTGCCAAGACTGAGCACAATCCTTGAACAAAGTGATTCACCTTGAGCCTTTCAGTATTCCGGTGTTTGAGAGCGTGCGCTGTTTGGGTTTTGGCTGCAATCTGAATGATTAATGGAAATGTTATACCTTAGATAAGCCGTCAGCGCGCAGGCTAAATTCTCCCATACAGGGATCTTGCTGTCAACCTCCTTCCGTCTGCTTAAGGAGGTGAAAACTTAGAAGAAATGGGAAGACTTTTTAGCTGATCTTAGGGACAGAAATTGTCTTTTGGTGTTATTCTTCAAGAAAAGAGAGATATTACCCTAGAATATGGCTTTGTTCTTGGTACCTTTTTTTTTCAGCTTGCAAATATTCAGTATCCAGTTTTACTGGATTTTATTAAACTGTTTATCTGTGTGCATGGATAAATGGAGTTGTGAAGGTTGTTGGCGGTATCTTCAAAGTACCGACGCAGTGATATCTGAAAACGTTTAAGCAGTATATGGAAAATTAAGACTAACAGTCCAGCTCGAGAACTGAGGTTGTGTGTTGCATTGGAACAAATGAGTTTGTTTTCAGGGAGAAGCAATTGCTTTGGTATTTATAATCAAGTTAGTTTGCTTGTATGTGTCAAAACCCATTTGCTTTGATGTGCTCACTAAGAAAAGCAGAAAATAAGTTCAGGTTTATATTTGAGCGGGTGTCTTTTTCCAGTGTACTGTTTTCTTTAGAAATTTGAGGATTTTACATTTGCTCAGCCCAGTCTGAGGATGGTGCTAGAAGTTTAGGCTTGTGTTTGCCGAATGTGATAGGCTGTGAAATCTGCATCAAACCGAAGGCTCTCACTTCGAATTTGTTGCTATGCTGTGGTTTTAAGTAGTAGTGCTGTGGACTGAATTAATGCATATTTTTATTTCTGTTCTTTCTCAAGTCCAGACAGATAAATATTTCTGCTGAATACAATCCCGAGCCATGTTTTTTCTTCAGTTGGTCACAATTCGTAAATGTGGTTTTGCTTTTTGTCTGTGCTGAAATAAACAGTTCAAACAATTTAAAAAGGGGTTGTCGGTGATTGTTTTCCAGAAATACAATTTGCTAGCTGTCTGTGCTTTCCAGTATTGTTTCTGTGTCTGTTTTTGCCCACTGCCAGTGGGATTTCTGAAAGCCTTGCTTCTGGAGCACACAGCCGCGTTCTGTCATGCTGCCTCTTACTGGTTTTTTGGGGTTGCAGCGAAGTTTCAAACATGTTTACATCTTACTGTGCACTGTTCCCACGATGTGGTGAATTTATATAGAAGAGACTTTGGTTGACATGAGGTTTGTCTCAGTTTGTAGTTTAGAGCTGGTTTCTCAGGCAGCTGGCTTGTTGTGCTTCACTGTTAGGGCTGTGAGAGCAGCAGAGCTCCTCCGGGCCAAAAGTATATTTGCTGTGTCTTTTGGAATTCTATTTTGAGGGTAATCTAGGCTGAGAAGAAAGGCTTTCGTGGAGGGATTCTTTTAAATTACTTTTTAAGTTACGATTTTGGTGATGAAGTTTTAGAATATTTATGAGACAGATTTTTTCTTTTTTACATGCCTATTGCCTGTCACTCTGTAAACAACTTGGACTCGTGTTTTACCTGTCTCTACTATTTTTAGGAACTCTTATTTTCAAGATCATATTTTATAGGGTAATATGTAGATACAAGTTATTGATGCTGATTATTTTACCAAATGCAGTAGATCACCATTGAGACTTTTTTGGCTTGTAATGCTGATGGAATCGGGTTTCTGCACATTTTTCATGTGTATTTTATGTTAATACCATTACAACTTTTAATTTCGCTGAATATAAATTCCTCATCTTCCTTTCCTGAACCCAAACTGAAGTCTGTTTAATCACTGTGAGCAAAAGCATACAAGATGCAGGTTTTTGCTAGAATGAATTTTAACGTCAAGTTTCATAGAAAACAGATTCTGTAAAACAGAAGTTACTTTAGCTTTTTTTAATATATAGGCTTTAATGGGGCTGGTAGGACATTATAATTGATTCATTATATTTTGTTACAGAACGTAAACTGTGTAAAGTAACGTGGTGCATCTTCCACCATCATCTTTCTGACGAGTGTCTGCAAAGACCTGAATAATAAACTTGGTACTTCAAGGGATTATGCCTTTGACCACATGCTTGTGTGAGATTTTTCATTGTTCCACAGTGAATCATGCAAATGAATACTGACATTATTGGAAGGAAATTGCGAATGTGTGGATTCCTGTAACTAGTTAAATGTCACTGATACTTCTGTGGATGTGCAGCTGAGTAAGGCAGTCTGTGCTCGTCCTGGCAGGTGATCCCTGGTAGCACATGAGCGTATTTTAATCCATGCTAAAAAAGTACTTTTTGTTTGAGCATGAGTTTCAAGAGCGCAAACATCTCAATACAGAATCTAAACAACAAAAACCCCTCTGTTCACTAGGTTATTTTTTTTTAATGTCCCTCCTGCCTCTAGGATCTTGTGTGCTTGCTGGTTTTTTCATTACCTGTGAATTTCACTTTTTGCCTACTTTCTTCTGAAGAACAGGATTCTGTGACTTCTTTTCCCTCTTAAAGTGATCACATTCTGCTCTATTCTAGAGTAATTCCAGGTCAGAAGTTTCTGGTCTTTGTTAATATTCTTGTAGATTAAATAGTTATTTTTCGTCAGAAAACTAATATGTAATTTACATTTTTAATGCAATGTAGATAGAGGCTGCAGATACAGATAATTATTTGGCGATTGTGGGTCTGAGTGTGAAAGAGAAGACAGTAAGTAAATTTCATGTTTCTTCCTTTTCCCTGTGAAGTGAGAGGTTTGTCTTTAGGGATGCAATAGACATGACCATATGTCAGAATTCTGACTTGGCTGAGAAGCCTCTAATCTCTCTGTAATTATTCCTGAGACATGCCTGGTGGAAATGCATCTACAAGGATTTAAGAGACATCTGATGTTTTGCTCACAGTGTGTTTAACTCATTGCAAGGCTCATCCGTGTGCACGGAGGTGTTCTGTTATCTGATCCAGTGTTACTTCAGCAATCTTAACTGGACTTCAGGTTGATTTATTCATTGCTAAAATGTGAGAACCTTGGCCATTGCTTTAGGTACTTCCAAGATAATTGAATTTTCTACTATGAGATGCTAGTTTTGAAGCAGATAGAATTTGCTTCAATACTGAGATGGTGTTATGGGCAGATTTCTGTCTCCTCTGGATTCTTCCTCCTGTTTTTAACCACTTTCTTATTTTAAAGATTTTTTTAAGAGAGAATTTTTTCTTCAGGAAGACTTCATTTACAGTCTTTTTAAGAACCTGGGGTAGCTGCACACTTTGGATTTTATTAGCTTGCATGTAGTGTCTTAAGTCAGTAAGCTTACAGAGATGTAAGGATATAGAAATGCGTATCTGCTCGTAGGGTTGAATTTTGGTGCCAGCAGTAATACCCAGCAGCTGAAGTGTTGGAATCGGGTACCTTTCCCTGGCTGCCATCTGGTAAAGTACTTCTGTAAGCTCCATTTCTGTGCTTAATTTCTAAACTGTGTAAAGCATAAGTCACTTCCCTATTAATTGTGGAGGAATGGACAAAGTTTCCTTAGATACAGTATTTAAGAGTTTCCTGAAATTAATGTCTTCATTCTCTTTCTAGTTTAGGACCTAATTTTGCACTGTTTAGGTTGCTTCATGCTTTCATGTTGACTTCAATGAGTGCAAAGTCAGGCTGTAGATGAGTGTTAGGAAATAAAACAACACTACCTCTTCTCCTCAGCGTGGTGGCATATTCCTCTTCCAGATTCCTCTCTTCCTGTGAAACCTATCTTATCCATGAACCGAGGAACATATTTAATTATATTTGGCCCTTTCTGGTACTATTCTGAGAATTATTATAGACCACAGTACTGACGACATCCGTAAGTTTCCCCTGTCATAAGCTAGTCTTTGTAGTTGGTGAGTAAAGAGTAGTTATAAAGTAATCTCCTCACTTTTTCCAGTACTAGAAAATTCCTGCTTTGAGCTGCTTTTGTTGGTTAGTTAAAGCAGGGAGGATCTAATCTGTACTGGTGAGCGTTGGCACATTGGAGTTTGTGTTTATGCTTGTAACTAGGTTAAATTTATAAACTGCTGCTTTCGTTGGCAGAAAAAGCCATATAAATGACCCTGTGTGTGAGGGGTATTTTTTTTTTTTTTCATTTGAACAGTCTTTTTTTGTTTCCCAACTCTGTTTGCGGCTCTTAGATTGTGGGGAATGGAAGCGAACAACAGCTGCAGCGGGAACTTGAGGACGTGCTGATGGACCCACCCATGGAAGATCAATCAAGTGACCGGGACCATGGAGAAGAAGTTAGGACTGATCGAGATGGGGAAGAACCTGTTGTCCTTGAAGCTTCAGCATCCTCTACCATTAATCCAGTGTCGGTGGCAGGACTCCAGAAACCAGAAATGAGTTTGCCAGTGAAACCATCCCAGGGAGGTTAGAAAAAAATGGCAAATGCCTGGTAGTATCTTAAGAACTAGCTTTATGTGGGGAAAGGAAAAATGTAGGTACAGGTGTCCCCACCCACCTTTCCCCATGTCTCCCATTCTAATCACCTAGAGCAGTGAATGCCAGGTTATGTGATGTAACTTATCCTATGCCAAGTTATCCATTCTTCTGAAAACACGCGCTGTACTAGCCTTGAGACGTGTGCAGGAATATTATGCTTACTTGCCTGGCTGTACAAAATATTAGTCTGTTTAGCTCTTCTATGCATCTTACTGCTGCAGTGGAAATAGGTGCATTCATATCCAAAAGAAGCCCTGTGAGTGAACTGGTTGTGGAGGTGGGATAGCTGAGTTGCTCTGCCATCAGCAAATTGCTTTCAGGCAGAGTTTTTCTGTAGTCTTTTGGCCTGACTTGACTTCCTGTAATGTGTTTCTTGGTTGCTTTTGTCATCAGGTTAGTGATGAGTTGGTCTTTGATAACTTACCTAAGCCTTGTCTTGCTTCTTACGTTCAATTTTGTGTCTCACCCTAGACTGTGAGGATTTGAGCCCTTTTACACCTGTGACAGATGAGGACAGCGTGGTGTTCAGCAAGCTCACCTACTTAGGCTGTGCCTCTGTGAATGCACCCCGGAGCGAAGTGGAAGCCCTCAGAATGATGTCCATCTTACGAAGCCAGTGCCAGATTTCTTTAGATGTGACTCTGTCAGTGCCTAATGTCTCCGAAGGAACAGTGAGGTATGAAGCTCACCGAGGTGTACTCTGGGGCTTCGTGCATTTAATCTTATTTCCCTTTAGCAAAGAAAAAAAGCTACCAGTTTGCCTTGGAGGAGACAGGAGCAACTTGGATTTCGTTTAGTGGAAAAGCAATGATTTGAATTTGTTTACCAGAGAAATTTTACGTCCAAGGATTAGTATGAAATATTACGATGATTTAAGGTGTCCCAAAAGCCATAGTAGGAGTGGTTATGGGTGACACTTTGGAAATAGCCTGTAAAGTATTTAATTTGTAGGCTGGAAAACATGAGGTTTAACAGGGACGAGGCTATTCACTGCTGCATATTACCATAGTGTTTTGAAGGCTAAGCCCTGAAAGCTATGGGGAAATTATTGGTGGAAATAGCTGTTGCATTGTACTTTTTTATGCTGTTCAATTTAAATATGATTATTCTGGTCAAGCTTTGTAATAAATGACAGTTAGGAGCTAGTTTCTTTGTGATGTACTTTCTCCAGTAGCTATGAAATTGTTAAAGCTTGCAAGTTAAATTATCTGGCTGAAATAATTCTTCTAAAGCTTCAAGCTTTGTGTGGTTTTTTTTTCCCCTCTCTCTCTTTTTACAGACTTTTGGATCCTCAGACAAACACAGAAATAGCAAATTATCCAATCTATAAAATCCTTTTCTGTGTACGAGGGCATGATGGAACCCCTGAAAGTGATTGCTTTGCTTTCACTGAAAGCCACTACAATGCAGAACTCTTCAGGATTCATGTCTTCCGATGTGAAATCCAAGAGGCTGTAAGCTGAATCTTTTTGTCAAATTATAATTATGTACATCTAAATGTTATTACTGAAATGAAACTAAAGTATTCCATGCACTTTAGAAGTAATGTAATTCATCACTTATGGCTTTTTTCTGCCCCAAGTTAAGATAACTGTAGAAGCCTCAGATAGGAAATAAGAATGCACATGATTTAATAGCTTATCTTTTTAAGAAGTGTAGAAAACCAGTTAATTAGATGCTAAAGCTGAATTATTTTCCTACAGTTACTTCTCAGTCTATTATTTAGTGAAAATTCGGGTAGGTTTCAGCTGCTGCATTCTGTATGTCTGTAGCTTTCTGATCTTTCTTCGGTGCCATCTCAACGCAGGTGAGCCGAATACTGTACAGCTTTGCCACTGCCTTCCGTCGTTCTGCCAAACAAACTCCGCTCTCAGCCATTGCCACCCCGCAAACTCCAGACAGTGATATCTTCACCTTCTCTGTGTCACTGGAAATCAAAGAAGATGATGGGAAAGGTTATTTCAGGTATGGATTCTTCATTCCTGTGCATACAGTGTCTGGTTCTGTTGGAAAGTGAGTGAATAGAGAGTGTGAGTCTGAGGTGGTCCCTTTTGGAAAGTATCCTCTTCCGGTTTAAATGAATCCCAGGCAAACATTTTTGGGAAATAAAATGGTGATGACCCTCTCGACTGCTTCATCTCGGTCGTTGAACTGAACCTGGTCCTACCTGCAAAGCGCATTTTCTATTTTGTATTTTTCTTTTGTCTTTAAACCGTTTTCTATGCAATGTGTTTTAAGTCATATTCAGCTGAATTGCTGCTGAAGCTGAAAACGCATCATTGTGCTGTCACATCCAGAGTTACGTGCGTTTTCAGCCAGGTTTTCAAAGGTGCTGAGGCTGTGTGCATACTGCAGGACGTACAAGGGTGTGTATTTTTAATACAGTCTCATGAAAGGAGGGAGAGAAAATTAAAACTCTGAAAAAATCAGGTTTTGAAATGCTTTTGCTGATCCCAAAAGATAAGTCACTCTCCAGAGAAGTATTCAGCCAGATCTGTTTGTCATAAGACACTTAGTTACATCGTGCATTTTAAGAATACGAAGGATAAATCCTTTGTCCATACCCTTTTTCCTGTGATTCCTTAGGGTTTATCTCTGTACTAGTTATTAAAAGCAGAAAAGAAGGCAGAATTCAAATTTGTTATCAAAGACCATCAATATTAGTTACCACTGCTTTTGGTATGGTCTGTTTCATTAAAATACTCACCTGTTCTGGTCTGTAAAGTAGTGTTTCTTTATCAATGTGGAAAAAAAGCTTTGTGAACAAAGCTTTTGTCTGTTTCTAACTGGTTCTGCTTTCTGACTCGGTTCTCGAAACTGAATTAATTCTTCCCCCTTTTTTTTCCTGAACCAGGTGTTATGAGCAAGGGGTGGTGTAGGGTGAGGCTGTTAGAGCAGCTTTTGGCGTTGTATCAGCTAATGCTGTTCCCGTGTTAAGTGTGATGGCGGATAACACGGTTTCTAAAAAGACCTTTTTCAGTTTATCCTAAAAAGCTTTTTTTCTGCTTAGCCTATACGCAGTGCCCTTAGATGTTTTGTGTAACCATTTATAGTGTTCTGTAATTGCTGAAGTGTCTTTATTTCAGTACAGCGTGTTTGCCGAGTACTCTACTCTGACTTGTTGAGCACGTTGGCTCCTAGCCATGGCTTCAGAGATGTTCCTCTTGGATTCGTATCCAGCTCAAGTTTAACTTGGGATAAATGGGATAACTACATCCCATTTAATAATCCAGTATTTATTCGGCACTCCAAAAGACAGCTCGAGTGTTGAAGCTGAAAAAGGATTTAGCTCAGGGCCCGATCCTGAAACGTACTGTTGGTTCTCGGGCGTGAACGCAGCAGCAGCCCCTGGGGCGCGGGGCAGCGGAAGCACGCCTGCGGCACGCTGGTGCCCCAGGTGATGCTCACAGCAGCGCAGGAAGTGTAAGCCAGCCTGGGATTCCATGCTTATGTGGTTTCCAAAAGCTGTTCTGCAAAGAGCTGTTTGGGCATAGCCACCTCGAATATGTCAGCGTGGACCATGCCTGAACCTCAGCCTTTGCTATGGAGATGTAGCTAAAGATCTTTTCAGACACAAAAATACACGTGCGTTAGGGGTGGGGCATGTGTTTAAAAGCTATGTACCTGCACTGTACAAAGTGAAGAAAAGTGGATTTTTGTCTCCAGCTAAGCAGGATCCTACCTACATTGGGCGTACAGTGCAGGTTTTGGTTCAAATAGCAAGCTTTAGCAGTTTGACACTAATCCTTGCGTGACCCTTGGCGTGCAGACCCACACTCACCTGGGAGCTGAGAGGACACTTCCACATGTTTACTCTCTGATCTCAGTCTTTAACATACCTGAACCCTGGCTGGGTTCATCTGCCTTCACTTGTCACCTTGGGTCACTAGTGGTGCGTTTCTGTCCTGCCGGGGAAGTGAGGTCTGGCTGCAAGTACTGCCTGTAAGTGTCTAAATCCACTGTCCTGGCCCCGGAGACTAAACTCCTGCTGGCAGTTAAAGGCAGGCTGCCATTCCCTGGCCTGAGTAAGCACCTGCCGTCAGGAAATAAACCCAAATTTTATTGGAGGTGTTAAACTGTGGGCAGTACTCCACAGTCCGTTCTGCGACTCCTGGGGGTAACAATGCATTGTTTGAAAGGCTGAAATAAAATAAGGATTATTTTTTATATCCAAGGGAAACGTGAATATGTGGTTGACTTTAAAAAGAAAGTCAAAACCCAGCAGTCCCAGTTCATCCAGTATTTAGTACAGCTGTGCTGCTCAACAGGCAATAGCGTGTGTCTTAGGGCTGAAGTGTAATTTTAGGTTTTTCCACCACAGCACACTATCAACTCTTTTTGCAGCATTTAGAAAGTGCTCTCTAGAGAAAAAATAAGCAAAATAGTCTAAAGATTGGTGCAGTCTCTTGGCTTTTGGCTTGTCGTGTGTCCCAGCAGTCACCTCCCTTGTGAAAGCAAGTAATGTGCAGTTTCTTATAAGCAGTTGCTTGACAGATAATACTTGCATGTTACATGGGGAATCAATATTTAGAAACTTCATTGAAACGCTGCTGGAAGTCTCACAACACTAAGCCACGCAGTATAAAAGCCCTCGTTTTATTTGCGAAAACCAAGGACACTTAGTTTTCACTAATGATGATAAAATAACAACACCTAATTATGTTGCCATTTCTTTCGTGTTACTGATTGCAGTGTGCAAGGAAGAAGGGTCTTGAGTGCTTTTGTGTAAGAAGCTGGCTTCACCAAGTGTCTGATGCTGGTTTTGATACATGCAAGGAATACAGATAAATGATGGTCTGAGTTTTTTTTCCTTTCCTGGTAAATAACAGTGCGGTTCCCAAAGACAAGGACAGGCAATGCTTTAAACTCCGCCAAGGAATTGATAAGAAGATAGTGATTTACGTCCAACAGACAACGAATAAAGAACTTGCTATTGAGAGGTAATTTTATTGCTTTTTTAAAAATTCTATGTCTATTTGATCTTTTTTGCTCTTTCCTCCAAGGCAGCAGATTAGTAATTGTTCTATGAATACTCCATTTATGTAATTTAACTCCACACCCCTCTCTTGAGTGGGACCGTGCAGAAGATCAGATTGATTTGTTCGACACGTGTATGGCAGGGGGCACAGTACAAGCGCAGTCACATCTTGTGCAGACCTGCTTGTGGAATCAGTGGTTGCATCTCCTCTATATTACCCATTTCAAAATCTTTTTTAAAAAAACATCTCTTATTTTCAGTGGCCAGTTTGTCTTAAATGCTGAGGCTATAATCAGTGACTGAGTTATTTCAATTTACTTTCCTTTCATCTCTGTTGCGTCTGAGAATATTGTTGTATGTACACTTTGAACCTGCCATGGTCTGGAATTCTAGAACATGAAGCGTCTGTGTAGGGAAGAGGATAGCTCTGACTTCAAATCTTTCTCTGCTTAGCAATAAACTAGTGGTTTTTGACTACTGACAGAGTTAAGTGCTGCTCAGACTACAGAGAAAAGACGTGGCTTCTGCCAGCCTTTTCAGCCTGAAATGAAATGCAGGACAGTGTGGTAAACCAGAGGAAGAAGTGGACTATACCTGTGTGGGCCCAAAGTCTTTGGTTTCATTAAGTCATAAGAGACAGGCCCTTGCACTTCATCTGGTATTTCCTGATTCTCGTCTGTATCAAAGGGTAAATTCTATGCAAATATGTCTCAAATTAAAAAAAAAAAAAAAAAAAGGGAAGAGGAATGCAAGCCAGGTTATCCTGCAGGATAAGGGAACGCTTGTTAGCAGTGTCTGTTTTACACTGTTCTTGCAAACAAAGATAATTGAACAACTTTCCAGGCTACTGTAGGCAGAGTAAAATCATATTGTAAATATGCATATGAAATCTTGCTCGAAGTTTTTAATACAGGCTTGATGTTGTTCTGCTTGACGTGCTTGATGCTGCTTTCAAATGTCAAGGTTTGTTGACATTTGTTATTGGATTCATGGGCTGCTTGTGATGTATGACAGTGAATATTTAGATAAGGAATGTTCATGATTTGTTTATGAATAAGTCTAATTTTTGCAGTTTAATTTTTTGCCTGGCTTTGCAGATGTTTTGGCCTTCTCCTTAGCCGTGGGAAAGACGTTCGGAGTGGCGACATGCACCTTTTAGATTTGGTAAGGATCTTTTGTTAACAAAATTCAGTAATAATTTTGATTACGATGGTGTGGGATCTCAGGATAGAAAGAAAAGATGTAGACACTTAATGCCCACTTGTTGATGGGGATCGATGCTCTGGCTTATGCTATTGAGGAGGAGGCTCTGGGCAGCTGGTTGTGTCCCTGCCTCTGCTACAGAGTCACAATATCACCTGATGCTCGGTCAGGGCAGTTGCCCAATTTTGCAGTCATGTTTTCTCGTTTAGGGGCCTGGAAGAAGAAGCATGGAACCTTGTTTTTGGAAGTGCTGAATACTAAAGAGCTGTGGTGTCAACGTCAAAAGTTTTAAAGCATACTTATCGCAAGAAAAAAAAAATTGAGGCCTAAGGGGCTTCAGGTATATCACTGAGAAATAGTGGGCACTTTATTTTGTGACTTGCTATCTATAAACTAATGATAGAGATCATCTGACTTCACAGCTGTGTTATGAAAACAAACTTACTAGTGTTTATAAAGTACGTACTTGTTACAGTACAGTAGTGAGTGCCCAACCTGGGCTAATACTGTAAGAGTAATTTTGCTTTTCACCAGGCTTTGGATTGCCCGGAAAATAAGGTTGCTGGGAAAACAGACGCACTGGACGCTAAAGATAAAATACTGACTTGGTTCTTAATAGCTGAGTAACATGTGTTTTGTATCCTGAACGAACCTGGATTTCAAGATGTTTTAGAGTAAAATCTATTTTATAAAATAGCTACTTAGGATAAAATAAAACACTGTTGGTGTATTAAAACATCATAGTGAAGTGAAAGGTATGTTAACCTGAAACATCTGCCAAGTTTAAAAGTTCAGCAGCTTGTAAGAGAGTGTTGTGATTTAATTTGTTTTCTTGTATTAGAGCGAATGAACTACATCCCCTCAGTTCCTGATTAAAGCCTGGTATGTTTAAAAGCTTTACCACTCAGGCAGCTGTCATTCAGAAGACTGAATGATGCAAAATGAGGCCATAAAGACTGGATTACCTTGGGTTTTCCAGAACAGGTTAAAAGAAGTTTGAAAAGGTGTTTCTTTTTTTTCCCCTTTTTTGGGGGTTGTTTGGTGTTCTTTTTAGGTTGGTTTGTTGCTTGTTTTTTGCAGGGGGGTTCTTTGGGATTTTTAGTTTTGTTTGGTTTTTGCGAACAGTAGCAACAAAAAAGCAAAGCCCTTGCGGCTTGGAGTCCGGTCTTTCCAAGTACTTGGCTGGGATCTCACCTACACCTGTGTGAGCTGAAAGTTACTGTCAAATGGCCACTGCCAAAATGAGCTATTGGGCTTTAGGTCTCACTGGACAGATGTTCATACCACATACATACATAACCATTAGTATTATTTGGCCTTTTTGTGTCATCAGCGAGGAGACAAAGTTTGCATGGGTACTCCATTCTTTTTTTCAGAGATGATCTCTGCTGCGGGACTGTGTCACGGGGGCTTCGGCTGCTTGCTCTTCTCTTGCCAGTGCAGGAGCTGTTTTATGGGGCTGAAACTTCCTAATATAGAGATTTATTTAATTTCAATAAAAATACATAAACTTACCTTGTTTCCAGGAATCCATGGGTAAAAGTTCTGATGGGAAATCATACGTGATCACTGGGAGCTGGAATCAAAAATCTCCACACTTCCAATTTGTAAATGAAGAAACACCAAAAGGTAGGAAGATTTTGCCAGGTGTTATCCCTAGCCAGGGCAAATTACTTACATAGTGACCACCGGATCAATTATCTTTTCTTTAAATGAATCCCACAAAAAGACTTTCTTCATAGTAGGGGATATATTCTCAGAGTAGGATGCCAAGCGTAACATAGAAATCGAAACAAAATAGAAGGCTAGAAGAAAACTAGTAATAACACCTTGTAAGAATAACTGTATCCCAGTAGGAGGCTGCATAGGTGTGGGGACAGGATGCAGATGCTTTGTGAACCGTTAGAGCTTTGTAGGAATCCCATTATGAACTGCACTAAATGACTATTGCAGCTTTCTTCTTTGCTTAGTTTATGTGTCCACTTCAGATTTTTCTGAATCCAAGTTTTTATTTAAAAAAGGATTGCTGTACCTATGAATATAAGTAAACCACTTCCAACTATAGTCTGAAAATAGCTGATGCTGTGTGGCTCTCCTGAGGACTGAAACAGATCTGTCATTACTTCTTCTAAGATGTCAGCTGAATTATCATCTTTTCAATCTGTTGTCACAGTTGCATGCCAAAGGTTGGGGAAGTTAATGGGAACTGACTGGGCAAAGTCATAAAGTCAGCTGCTGGGTACAGCTGGGTACAATCTGCTGCTGATTGAATGCCATCCTACCTAAAGGACACCATTTATCATTTGGTACCAGAAGAGATCTTATAGGTCACTGAGTCCAGTTGCCTCCTTTTGGAGCATCGTACTGCACAGTCAATCTTCTGCATCTCACGGCTGAGACGGTCTTAAATGCTACGTTTAATACGGTGGGACACAAGTGTTGTCTGAGTAACTTCTAAAAACAAAAAAAACCCAACTAAAATGTAACTAGGCTAGATGGCAGGAGATCTGTACTGCGGAGTTAAGTATACAGATCCCTTATAATGTTTAATAAAGATTTTTGATACATTTCAGTGTGATTTGAAAAAGCAAAATTTTTATTCTCCTTACAAGATTACTTTCTTGGCTTGAAGACTTAAGTTTCCATACTCTGTAGTGAATAGTGGATAGTCATCTTGTTCTCCCATTTTGAAAATTCTAGAGTTTTGAGATGGTAAATTAGGGAAAAAATTGAATTCTGCAAAAAGATTTCTTTTGTTGTTTCATGTTACTAGGAAAGAGGTTATGGAATATTTTGTTTGAAATATTTCTTTTAATACTATCACTTTGTTTTTTCCTTCTAGATAAAGTATTGTTCATGACTACTGCTGTGGATTTGGTGATAACTGAGGTTCAGGAACCTGTTCGATTCATTCTGGAGACCAAAGTCAGAGTTTGTTCACCTAATGAGAGATTGTTCTGGCCCTTCAGCAAACGTAGCTCTACTGAAAATTTTTTCCTAAAATTGAAACAGGTAACACTTTAAAAAAAATTAAAAAAATAAAAATAATATCTACAGTTAATTTGGGATTTGTCAAGGTTGTTTTTTCAAATGTAACTACGGTACAGTCAATTATAGTGTTTTTAGACTTGAGAGGTAGGTTTATGGTGTAATGCTGAATAAATACAAATGCATTGGAGGTGAAGATGAATTGTAGTTACCAGTGCCTGTTGGGAGATGAGGATTTCACTATGTTTTTTTCTCTCTCTTATTGGTAATACAATTTACTAATACAATGTTCATATCTCAACATTTTACTCCTGAATCAAAGAAGTACAATAAATGCTCTTCAGTTTTAGAAAAGCTGTCCTGTTGCAGATGAGAATACTTGACATGGCTATGATTTAATACCAATTCAAGATTTATCAAAGGTTGGACGTAGATCAAAAGGTTGAATTTTAGCAGCACTTAATCATTAGCCAATTTAAGGATTAACAAGGTGATTCAGTAGAATAATTAAATGGCAACTTAATTACAGATTTGAGAACAACAAGATTCACACTAACTTACTACAGGGCATCCTAAATCAAAGTGTATGTATGTACATCTGTGTAAACACAAAACGTACAGGCACACCCTGTTCAAAGAGTCGGTCTTTAACTGCTGGGACCAGGGTCCCTTCGCGGTGGGTGACTCCAGTGAGCTGACGGGTGCCCCTTTCGACTCGCACACAGGCAAACAGAAGTATTTGGATCAACTAAAATATAGAAACCCACACTCGCGAAGGCTAATGTGTATGTCCAAGCACATAGAGAGGTAGAGGTGGATGGAAAAGCCTAGTCTGTAGTTAAAATTTCCCTCTTGAGTTTGGAGTTAATACTCACAAGGCATCGATGTTCCTCAGTGGGAGGTAGTTGAGCCCCAAGAAGGTTGACTTCGCCCTGGCCTTTGGTTGTGCATGAGCAGTGTGGCACCTCAGCACTGGTGCTGCTCACAGCTCGCCGCAGTCCAGCAGAGCTCACAGGGTCTCACTACAGTTGCTGTTTACGGAGTCCAAGATAATTGACCTTCGTTAGGTATTTTCCCATTTCGGCTCAAGTCGGACAATGAAATATTCTGGTGCTTTCCACCAGTCGTGCAAGCCCAAAACTTGCTAGACTTTGAAGTTGTGGTATCCTCCCTCTTTGGGCCACGACCCAAGTACAGGTGTACCAGGCTGTCAGGGGGGGATCGATCCCCGCTGCCTTTCCCCATGATGCCTGACGTATCCTACGTCGGGCTGCGGCCCAGGAGGGGGAATCGCACCGAGCACCCAGTGGTGCGGCGCGGGGAGAGCCTGCATGTCCTCATTTCAAAGCAAATTTTGACAGCTTTGATGAGGCTGAGTTAAGGAGAGGCTTATGGATTTTCCAGCCAAACCACAGAAATAAAAGAAGCAGAGGATTTATCTGCAAACCAGGGCTATAATGACAGTTTCTTGCATAAGGGTGTAGTAGGCTAAGTATGTAAAACTGAGGGTTAAGAGAAAAAAAAGCTTTAATATAATCCTGGTGACATGGTATCTGTATGTCACTAAATTGATTTTATCATACAAATCCCAATTTTTTTTTTTTTTAGATGAGCAAACATCCACTTGAAATTAGAAGAAAATTAATTTTTTTTCTGAAAGTCTATTTCCCCCCTTGTACGTGGTTGGAAGCAGAGATTTCACACATCCCTAAGTTTCCCCAGGGGAAAAAAAAAATCCAAGCAGCCACAAAAAATCCCTAGAACTTGTTAAAAAATTTTACTGTTTTTTCCAACTGACTTTTTTTATGCTATCTACTAAAAAGGAAAGGATTATTTCTGTCCAGGATATTCATAATAACAGTACGAGGCAATAACTTGGTCTCAAAATAAGGCTGGAAAGTTGAAGGTCCAAGTCACTGAAGAGATGATGCACTTGAAGCAGCTGCCGTTCTTCTGCTTTAGAAATTATTGTTCTGAAGTTAAAGTTCTGATTTAAGAAATGGAAATATATAGAAGCAAATAACAATGTGGATTTCTGTGCTCTCTCAAGGTTTAGTAATTTTGGGCACAGCCCAAAAAAGCAAGGTTGGAGTCCTGATTTCTTGACAAGTGTTTTTTTTGAAGAGGTTTTGAATGAAATAAGAGGCTTTTCTTCATTCTTTTTGCACTTGTCTTAAAGTGCTAGCAAATAATGGCATCTTGGTAGTAACAAAGATGAGGTTTATGAAGGGTTCTTTTTTGTGTATGTCCTATTTTTTTTATATAAAATATGAATGAATGTTTTGGAAACTGCCCTTCAAAATTTCCTCCAAAATTTAAGGTGGAAAAATTCTTCATGGATGAGATCAGACTTTTTATGTAGGATATTTTTGAGCATGGAGATGTTGAACAATTAAGGCTGTTGGGCTATAAATATGCTACAACCTCCAAAAGGTGCCTTTTCTGTTTGGCGGTTTAAAGGAAGCTTATCTTACTGAGCTAATTCTGTATCTTTTGTCTTACCTAATTCACAGGCTTTGTGACTTATCTTCGCTAATTCTTCTTTTTCCACAGGCACTGTCAGGTTATCCAACTTCCAGTGTTTACTAATGGAAGATTATCAAAATTCATAGTGGAAGCAACAAATATAGAATGTACTGCCTGATAAGCCTGGAAGGGAAACCTGTTTCTATGGAGTCATGATTAGCCTATTAAAAATACAGCTGTGTAGAATTGGCTTATCTTACTTTGGCAGTGTTTCTTTATTCGGAAATGGTGAAAGCAGAGGGATTTTATTTGCTCAGATTACATTTAGTGATTTAGTCATTTTTAGTTTTGATGCATTTCTCGTCATTTTTTCATACTCCAAAGGATAAAATTGGGCACTGGGAGCTTAGTGTAGAGTATAATTATAAATCTTATTTCCCTCTTTTCTTCACCTTTCCTTTTCTACTCTCTATTTTTATTCATTTATGAGAAAAAAAAGTTCTAAATCCTTAGACTGTATTAAAATTTTAGTACCACTTCTGAAAGAAAAATGTTCCTTTAAAGGAAAGGAAGGTATCAAAGCCTTGGAAGTTAAGGAGAAAACAGAGCCACATAATAGACTTTGGGACTGAACAACTAGTGTTCCTGCAGCAATGTATACAGAGATACATGATTTCGAAGCATAGCTGAAGACAATTACCATGATGGGAAAATAAATATTGAACAATTTTTGTTAGAACAATCCTGTTGCCACCATTCAGTAGCCCCAGAAAGTTAAAGAGAAAAAATAGACATAATTTTAAAGGTTTTGCTTTTCATTTCCCACTAATCTTTCAATAGAGGCAGAGTTGCTTCCTACTAAGGAGCCTTCCTCTCTTAGACCGTTGGTTGCACCGATGCATTCTCAATTTTAAAAATCTACACACTTGTGTCCAGTCCATGTATGCCTATGGATGGCAGACTCAAATGACACGTCAGCTCCAGCTGTAACAGATCTTCATGCCTTGCAAGGACTCACCGTTCCTCACTGTAGAGTGTGATGAAAATTGTTTCTCAGCTCTCCTATTCCAGAAAGAGAAGGTAGAGCCTTACGAAGTCATGTGGGTGTTCGTATAGCTTTTCTCAGTAAAATGGAACTTCTTGTTTCCTAGATAAAGCAAAAGGACAGAAAGAATAATTCGGACACGTTATATGAAGTCGTGTGCCTGGAAAGTGAATCAGAAAGGGAGAGAAGAAAAACTACAGCGAGCCCTTCTCTTCGTCTGCCCCAGTCTGGGTCACAGGGCTCGATGATTCCTTCTCCGCCAGAGGACGATGAGGAGGAAGGTAAGAGGGGGATTGTACGCTTTGTATACTTTGAAAGAAAGGGCAGTTGCTAAATGACATAGTTATGACCCATGTCGAATCCTCTCCAGTCAGAATCTGGCCTATGGATGGGCTTTTTTCTTGCTGCGAGTGTTTGATAACTGGTACCCTGCGTTCCTGGATTGGCCTCTCCCGTGTCTGACACTGCAGTGTCTGCTTTTCTCAGCCCAGGCCTCTTGAAGCCTCCAGTGTGATATATTTGGAACAATGTGAAAAGAGGCTGCTAAAAATTTGGGATTATCTTGTCGCTTCTGCCCCTCCCTGAGCAGCTGTGAACAGACTTGAGAGTAAAAACGAGAAGCTGGTATTATTTGGAAAATTTAAGCAAGCGGCATGTTTTAGTGAAGAGGTGACTGTAATACATCTGTAATACATAAAACTATACCAGGACCTGCCCAGCTTGAAACTTAATGTGTTTTCAGGATTTTTTTTCTGCTTTTTAAAAATTCTCTTAAACCAAAATATGGACTAGCTCTGAGTATATAAACATCTGGCCTTACAGCTCTGAGCTGAAAAGTAGATGACTTGAGTTTCTGCTTTTTCACTTTTTCTGTTGGCCTTCTATGTGGTCTTGGGTGAATTTTTTCACTTCTCTACTTCAATTTCCCTTTTTTGGGGGGGGAAGGGGGAAGGAAAGGAAGGTTGCTTTGAAATTTAACTCCTCTGCAAAGTGCTATTCATTAGCAGTCTCTAACCACTATACTAACCCGCAGTGGGTTTGTTTCCTAGACCAGGAACATACATGTATTTTGTTGAGAGTTGATAGGTCTTGCAGCATTGCAAGAGTTTGCTGACAAGTTCAGGTGTCAGCTGAGAAAGCATAGATTTAACAAAACAGAGTGTATTTCCCCAATAATGCAAACCAAATGTTGACTACTCTATCAATGAAATGTAGTTTTTGTATATTGTATTGCTGTGAGTGTTTAAAAATATCTGGGAGTACATCAGTTAGTATTGGTTTCAAAAAGAGTTACTGTGATTATGCTAATTTTCCCCCTCCACCGCATTCTTGAAAGCATTTCATTCAAAAAGCTGCTTAATTTAAGGCAAAGAAGTTATGAAAAAGTACTAGCTTTCAAAGTGAGAGTACAAACCAGTTGAAGTAAAACATCTCATGGACTTTCATAGATCTACAACAACATGGCAAGTCTGCAGCTGCTCGGTGGAACCACGTTGATTTTATTGTCTTTTTAGCTTCTATAGCATTGTAGCTTTTCGCAGATGGAGAGTTGTGCTATTTGAGAATTGTTCTAGTCTTCCAGAAATTTGAGGTAGAATAATAGAATTACTTATGTGAGAAGCGACCTCTGGAGATCTCTAATGGCGCCTCCCACTCGGTTTGAATCCAGCCAAATAGATTGTTCAAGGTCTTGTCCTGTTGTGTTTTGACCATCTCCAATGACGAAGTTTCCACAACCTCTCTGGGCCCTTGTATCAGTTTGGCCACACTCATGGTAAATTTTTCTACTAAATTTTTAACCAGAACTTCACGTGTTGCTGCTTGTCTTCTGTCTCTTGGCACATCACTGTGTGCCACTGAGAAGAGTCTACTTCTGCCTTCTCTGTGAGTGCACAAGCACTGCATCCAACGAGGAACTCTTGCCACACTGATGTAGTGGGGAGAGCAGCATTTAAATCTGGAGAGGTAGAGTAATGGCTGTTGATCTCATGGCATCTCCTCCGTTCTGTTGGCAGACAATGATGAACCGCTCTTAAGTGGTTCTGGAGATGTTTCCAAAGAGTGTGCAGAAAAAATTCTTGAGACGTGGGGAGAGCTGCTGTCCAAATGGTAAGTGGCAAAATCACATTCTGAAAATTGCAATTCTGACTGTTTTCAGTCTGTTTGCTCCTTCTGCTCAGAGTTCTTGTTATTTCCAGAAGCCAGTTGAGATGAGATTAGTATGGATTTAGTCCTCTCTCATCCCCACAACAGCCCTTATTCTCTGGCTTCGTGTTTTCTGATTTCTTCACAGGGTGTTTTAAGTGTTTTCATTTTTGAGTGCATGCTTAAATACTGTATAGAATTTCACTTATGCTGTATCTTTACGCTGTTCTCTCTTAAAATGAGTATTTTACTTATCTGTGAGTTTCACTGGGATTTTGTTAAAAAAACCCTCAACTAAGTAGTATAAAGAAAACGCAGCTCTTCTTTCTCTCTTTCGCGTAGATGACTTCCATTCCTCTTTGTAATTCTGATGTAGTTCACAGCCAATTTTTCGTGCAGCTGTCATATGTTAGTAACTGTAGCTTAAGAATATGGGCGATTTGTACTTGGAGAGCGAAGATGCTTTTCCTCCCTTATCTAAAGGAAGATGGCTTCAGAGCCTGCCAAGAAGGAAGTACATGAGCTTTTCTGGTTTTTTTTTTCCTAGAAAATGCCAATTTACAAGAAGAGGGTTTCTTGACAGTCAAGTTGCTAATGCAACACCTGTCCTCCTTTCATGAAAGATCTTTTATTCATCTCGAAGTAGCCTGAGCAGTTCTAAGGAAGTGATGCTGATTATTGCAAAATTCGGTAGTTTTTTATCGCAAAGGGGGATGACAGGCACAACATCAGATTGAGCTCCAATATGCTACATTTTGACTCTGGCTTTAGTTGTTGCCTTCTGCTTCCTAGACTTACCGAGGAACAGGGCAAGGGGGTGTACAGCAAATCAAAGGTCTGAATAAGAGTACTAAATCTAAGGAGCAGGACAGCAGAGATTGGAGTAAGTCAGGCACTTTAGACGATGTGTGACCTCTGAGCCAGGATTCTCTTTAAATTAAGGTTATAACAATTTAGTATTATTTTTGTATTTTTTGCAATTACCTAGTACTTATTTGAATAAGTACTTTTGTTTGCAGTTTGGTTTTGCGCTAATATATTGTGCTAATTTGGTAGGAAAGCACACTTCAGAAATGGAGAGGTTCGTAAGAAGGGGAAGGCTGTGGTAAAATGATATATGATCCCTTTTCCCTCCCTCTCCCGGGCCTGTGGAAACATCTTTAACAGACGAGCTCTATGCATCTGCTGCTGTGAGAAAGTTTCTTCCAAGTCGTGCCTTTTTGTAATTCTTCCAAGGGCTCAAGGATAATTAAGCCACCTGACTCCCATTGAAAATGTTTTGGCAGCTCTAAGAGGATATGAAGTGCTTCTGTGCTAATGCTGGCAACAACCTTAATATGTGTTAAAGGGCTTTCCTTCTTAACTAAAAACGAGTATTTGGGAGTAATGATCCTTGAGCTTTTAACATAAGAGGATTGAAAATCATAAAACTCAGGGTTCAGGTAGTTCCATGCTAGTTTTTTTAGAATCCTGTAATTAGATTTGTATACCAATTAAATATGCAATGGTATTTTGTGATTTCTAAATAATATTTGGCTCATATTTCATAACTGCTGAGTCACAGAATTTTCTCATTTCAAAATAGTTTGGAAGAATCTAGTCGTGTGTGGCTTTTAGTCTACAGCCTTACAGCTCATGGCTGTATTCACTGGAATTACTGGTGTACTTATTCTGATCCGAGGTGAAGACAAAGCAGTTTTATAGGCCTTTACAAAGAATTGGAATATTTTGAAGTATTTGTATAGAAAATTTTTAATGTATTTATATGTTATAAAGGTATAATAAGTGCTCTGTAAATATATTATATATAAGTCTATAGATATTAATGTATATAGATATAAATGTAATTATTATGTAAATATTATTTTTATTACAGTTGATTTTGTTTGGAGAAAGCAAAGTGAAGGAGGACATTATGGTACTAGGTTCTGTGCAGTATATACTGATTTAAATGTCTGCACTGCTAGTATCCAGGTTACTGTGCTGGACCACTGTAGACTGGAGAAAAGCAACACGGAGTCCCAGTTTGTGGGAAATGATCATCTGCCTATCTGTTAGACTGTTAACAAACATGATTAAATACCAGTTTATTGTTGATAATGCGATCGATATGACAGAGGTTAATTTTTTTGCCTGGCTTTGTCTATCAGTCCTCTTAATCGTTTCACCTGGAAGTTTGGTTTTTAGTAACTGCAGAAAAATTGTAATTTCTTTGATTTAAGGCCTCGATGTTTTGAGGATTTTGTGTATAAGCCACAAATGGACTGTTCAGCTCAACTTTCTGTAACTGCATAAATTATATGTAGGTTTAGTTCTTACAACTTACAGAGCTGTGATTCATGAGCTGTCACCAGTCTCACCTGAAAAAACTGTTGAGATGGGACTAGCTTGTGCCGTGGAAGCTGCGTAAACGCACGGGTGTATTTCGATAACCGTGGGAGACGTTTTGTAGCCCGTTTGCCTGTCTTCTCTCCCTCCCTCACCTGAAGGGTTCCCTGCCGGCTCGGGCGCAGGACGTCTGGAGAGCTGTAGGCTGCTGCGCCCTCCTGCGCATTTTGGTGTCGTCTGAGCTTGCAGTCTTACGCAGTACAGTGTCTGCCTCCACAAGTGCTTTGGTCTGTTGGGTGTTTTATAGCATATGTTTGTATTAAATTTAATGGGAATCAAGGAAATAGTTTGGAAAGCGCTTCTCCAAATCTGGGGTTTTTTTTCATAACTTGAATTTCGCTTACTCTGGCAACATATGGACTGTCTTGAAATTCTTGTCTTTTGACACGTTTGATGTTACGCGTCAGTCGTTGCTCAGGCACTCCTTGATCGGTATTTGGAGAATAGTAATGATGCCTTCACCCCCATGCAGGCACCTCAACCTGAGCGTGAGGCCAAAGACGTTGTCAGCCTTGGTGAGGAGTGGTGTCCCCGAGGCCCTGCGAGGAGAAGTGTGGCAGTTGCTGGCAGGGTGTCATAATAACGATCACCTGGTGGAGAAGTACAGAATTCTCATCACAAAGGTAGAGTGTGCTTTTTTTTAAATCTTTTTTTTTCCCCCTCGTATCTTAATGAATGGAAATACAGAGGCTTCCGAGCGTGTCCCCTCTTGCTTAAAGGTTCACGAGTGCATCTGAATGGAGCGTGTCAACTAGGGAGTGTAATCCAATAGCCCTGCAACAAAAACCTAACATGCAGGGTCCGTCATGGCATTGTCTCTACTTAGAATGCTTTCTTTTTAATAGTCCCACTTCTGTTTCCCTCAGATGAGTTCTGAGTTTGTCAAAAATTAGTATTCTATTAATTGCTTTCATAACTGACAGGGAGTCAGGGAGCTCATTTCCTTTGCTTGTTTGGATTTCCTGAATGAAAGCTGAATTTTGCTATATTGTCTTAACACTTATGCGAAAAATCCAACTGTAGTTGAAACTGCAGCATTTTTTTGATAGAAAAAACCAGATTGCTTTGGACATTTTTGCACTAGACAGCAGTTTTTGAACTTCTCATCGTGAATGCTGACCTCAGTAACATAGGAAAATAAATAAGAATCATATATACGAACATCATTCAGTGTTTCTCAAAGTTCTAGAGTAACAAACGGGTCACAAAATGAAATGTCTCTTCCTTAATCAGAAAACCGATGTGCTAATTTGAACCTGATCGTTATCTGTATAGATACATTGTATTTTACTGCTTTCATCAAACATACAAGTCTAGAAGGACTATATTATTAGTCAAAATTATTAGTCAAATTATTAATGATGCAACTTTGGTACAAATATAACAAATTAATTATTCACCAGTTAAAAAAGCAAAACAACTGATTCAGCCTTTGTATAGCTATGCTCTGATGGCACAGATTTGCAAAGTGCAATTAAAGACCTTGTTCTGAGGGCAAGCGGGCTTCCGAAATTAAACTCGGCCTCTGCTGGAATCATGCAGGAAGGATCCTACGTGATTTGAATGAATCATGTTAGATTAGCTAAAAATGTTCAGCCATAAATACTTTCACGCACTTATTGAATATAGAAGAAACTTGATCTGCATTCCTTAATATTGGTACATGCATTGTCGAGCTGTAACTTGGATTTTATGGTGAATAAATCATACAAATAATGTGGCGGTTGAGTGCTCTGGCAAGGAGTATATTGCAGTTACTCCTGTTGTGTTATTTTAATTGCCTGGTGAGTAGTTGACAGTGTCACTTGTTTCTCTGTTTCGACGTTTTGATACCAGAATGCAAACGATGAGCTCTTTGTGGCACAGTGTGTGACACGTACTGCTACTGTCTTTGTGAGCTAGAAAGGAATAGTGTAACATCTCATTTTAAAATCTGTGAAACCTTTCCGCTCATTTGCATTTGGCAGAGACAAAGGAAATAACCTGGATCTAATGTGTTGGAAGCATCTCTAGAGCCCAAGTAAAAGGGAGAGTGGGCTGAGCCAGTGCTGTGTTCGGCAGCAAAAGGACTGGCTATACCTGCAGTGATCATTCAGCATAGAAACTAATTAAAGGATTAAACAGCGGAAGAAAATGAGTACTGAATAACCATTTTCAGGCCCTGCTGTAGTTGTATGAGATGTGTCGTATACTACCGGCATGCTATAATAACCAGCTCAAGCAAATGAAAATGAAGTCTCCTTTAATCTGGAAGTACCATATTAGCCCATTGTTGAGGCCATTTGCATTTTTGTGACTTAAATGTAAATTGCATGAAAACAGGCCAGGGCTGTTTCTGTAGAGCGGCCAAAGATGGGCGCTTCGAGGGGAAAAGCGTCTGGTTGGTTCACAGCAGAACTGGGATCTCTTCAATCTGCAGGCAGTGGAAGAAGTGTAAGGTTTCAAAAAACGGTTATCAGTGGCTGTGCGGAAGTACTAAAGATGCAAATAGGCAGAGAATCCAAAATCGTTTCGGATGCTGATGGGAACATGAATTCCAGACCCAGGAGGATAACGCTTGCAGACCTGTCCTGTATAGCGTATGCTGACACTATAGTAATAATGCTGGGTTGCACTTTGGCTTTCATTTTTTTTCTTCACACCTTTCATAGGTTATTTGATAATTTTGGAGCTCTAACATGACTAATTCTTACTGCTCTGAAATAGCAGCTCAGTTACAGTCAGTACGCGGCAATGTGCAGGACTAAACGTGGCTGGGGGAAAAAAGAATTGTTAATTCTGTGGAGGCAAGGGTCCCTTATAATATATTGCTTTACCGTCCTCATAATGCTTTGCCATGTTTTGCATGTCACTAATACAAATTCTCCTCTGGCAAGCATGCAATTATTTGCATTACCATGCATTGAAAATGGTTTATCTGAGAAGAACCGCTGTGGCGTCGCGCAGAAGCACAAGGAGTTGATGTAAAACCTTTGCTCTTCAGTGCAAGTAGGGGATGCAGTAAGCCTGTTTGAGTACTCCTAATCCACTGCCCCTTCTCTCTTAACGTTGACCTCTATTCCTGAAGCTGCATTTGATTTCTGACAGGCTTTTCATGACCCCATGTGGCAGCACAGTCCCAAATTAATAAGGATCTGTGTTGACAGCTGCTTCAAAAGCTTCTGGCCTCTTTCAGGGATTTTTTTTCCTTCCTTGCACGCAGGGTGTTGGATGCAGGCGCCCCAGTATTTCTTCTGGCATTTGCTTTCTCTGCAGTTCTGGCCCCTGATGCTCGGCGAATCTGTGGGTTTTGCTTTCTTTTGCAAATGAACTGCTGCAAGGATAGTTTCTTATTTATTGTTGATATTTGGCTCCTGAATGATTGAAAAGGGAACGTCTTCTGTTGTGTTCTACCACTGAAGGCTGTGGCCAGGTCTCTTCTTGAATCTGTTGTACATTAAAAATGGCATTGAAACCGTGCCTCAAGGTGTGCACGTTGTGTCCCAGTCATCGTGACAGTATTTATTAATTATTTGCTCCTTATTTCTTTGATAAACATTAGCTGGGATTTTGTACTCCGTGCTTTTGTTACTGTGGTAGTGTCTTAAGTTTTACCATTGTGGTGCCTCCACAAATTACTTTTGAGAATTTGCACACCATCTGTGTGCAATAATAAAGCTTTTAGCAACTCCAGATTGCGGTGCTCGTGGTGGGGAGTGTGGATGAAAGCCAGCCCAATGAATTAAGGTCACGTCCCTACTGGGGACAGAAAGCAAACTCTAGGTAAAACGATCTAGACAATCCCTTGGAGAGGCATCTGTTCCTGGTAGGACTTTGGCAGTCGTGGTTATGGCTGTTCATCTTCAGGCTTCCAGCCACTGAACAGTAGGAGGAGAGACATGGGGACTCGCTCCAGGCAGTAATGGACACCTGCAGGAAAAATACTGCCTGGTTTTCACAGTCATAGGTGGATGGAAAGTATTGTTGAGTAGAAAACTTGTAAAGCGAGTCACGCAGGTTTTTTTAAAAAAAATCACGGTACAAAGTGAAATAGACGATAGCCACTTCTCAGACAAGGTTTGTAAGAAGGATTAATACAACTGCTGGATCTCTCAGATCAGTGGTGATCTCTCAGGGGAGAAGTACTTCATAACACCAACATTTTAAGAACCTGACATTTACAATATTGAGGCAAAAATAAAAGCTTTTGCATATAGATCTGTGTGGGAGGGAATAATGTTGAAAGGAAAAAACCATGAACTGTTGTACCAGATAAATACACTATATTAAGAAAATTACGACGTGAGAGGGACATCTTGTGGCACAAATAAAATAAAAAAAAAATTTAAAATTCAGTGGCAGGAGGAGTATTCTGGGATGTTACCCTGGGGTCACCATTTCTGGTAGAAATTGTAGGCCTGGTAACAGATTCATTTGTTCCAGTTTTTCTTATAGCAGGACTCTTGCTACCCACTTTATCTTCCCACTTTTTTGTCTTCACGAGCAGAGGATTACAGTACACGGAAGTTCTACCAAATATACTCCTCAGTCTTGGTGCAAATGATACTAGTTTTTAATGAACAAATAGATTAAAATGTCACTGCCATCATTTGACTGAATGTGTTTCTTCATCAGCAGCATAAAATGTAACACTACTTTAGCTATGGGTGGCTAACATTTATTTTCCAGTTGAATTGCAATCAGATTTCCACGTGTTCATATAAATTAAGAAGAATACATTTAATTTCCAGGAGTACAAAGGGCCACAGTTGCGTACGATCAACTGAAATTAAACCTAACGTACATCTGTGGATCATGGTGTGAGAAGTATGATGTAGTCTTGCTGCCAGTGTGCCTGAACCTCGAGATCTCTTGTTTGATTAGTTTTGATCACGTGGTGATAAAGGTTTAATTATCTTTTACAAGCAGGGGTTTTCCCAAGAGTTCTCATTGTAACTTTGAATGATTTCTTGAATACCTTTTAATAGTGGTAGAGGAGGTGGTATGGTGTCGCTGCGTGGAGTGGGAGAAGTCTCTGCAGCACAGAAGTGTTGTCAGTCTCTCAGAGGCCGCGGCCGCCTGAGCCACACGTTTTGACATCTTGTAGAAGTGGTTCTTCTCGGCCGGCTGGTTGCGCACTTGACCGGAGCGCTGGGCCAGCAGGTAGGTCTGTCTCCAGCCCACTCACCTGCCAGCGGCAATTGACACCCTTTGGTGGCCACTTTGGTCCAGCTTCCGGTCCAGGGGTGCTTGAGAGAATCAACTGGAGATATTTTGGCAGGGGGGTGTTGTGCAAGCGGCAGTAAGTTGGCACGAACTTTGAACAGAGTTACTCCTCTCAGCTTTGGAAAAAACAGAATGGCAGTTAAAGGAAAAACCAGATCTCTCTCTCCTCCAGAAGTACCTGTCAGCTGGACAGGGGCTAAGCTTGCGCTTGCAATGAAAATCTAAACGCTGAAGAGTTTTCGGTGGGGCATCTTTTGTTTTGAAATTTCGGCAGCCAGATGTTGTTTTGGTCAGTCTCGCCATTTCCAATGCTACCTTGTTTTTATATAGCTGAGATATATTTCAAGTTCAATATATGTTGGTTTTTTAAGGATGTTTATAATGTGTGTATTCATGCCTAAAGATCCAGAAATACTGCTTGAATCAATTGGTATGTAAATCATTCTCTGCTTTGGAAAGACAGGAGATCATTTCTCCAGCAGTAATTCAATCATAGCTTGTTTTTTGTATAACTACAATACCCTTGCCTAAATCTAATTCAGAGTTTGTGTTTCCTAGCTACAGTTCTTCAATTGCCATGAGTAGAAACGCCATAAATTATAACAAAAATGAAGGACAATAGTAAAGAGATCTTTTGGGGGTAAAGATAGGGTGGAAAAAACAAGTTTTTGTTTTCAGGCTTTTGCACAAGACTAACTAAAAATGTGCCAAGTCATGCTGTTGTCCAGCACCGATTTTTAACCAATACAAGTGTTATCGTAAAATGGAGTGTTTTCTGCTTACAGATCAGCTAAAATCCCAAGCACTGCAGTGGGATTGCTTTGAGATCCAGTCCTTTGGCTGCAGTTCATTTTCCATTGGGTATCCCACAGACTAACAGATGTTTCGCTCAGGTTAACCAAAACCTTGTTGGTTTGAGTTGAATGCCGCGTGTTTTTTTGACAAAAGCACTGCAATTGTTGAAGAGCCTCACTCCAGTCTCTTACTGGTTTGATCAGTTCAAAGACCCAATTCCCGTAGTGCTGGGCCTGTCCTAAGCCATGGCAGTGGAGCAGTCTGGTATCCGGGTTGGAGAACGACCTTCCACATCCCACGGGAACGTGTTTTCCAGCGTGTCAAGTGAGTAAAACACTCTTGACGAATAACAAGATAGGAGTATCCTGCCACGGCATCTTCACCTTGTATGCGTCAAAGAGGTTTTTCTGGTTAAAGATGCGTGATGGTATTAGCCTGTGGTGTGAATACAAGTTTCAGTGGTGTCTTGTGAATCTCTTGTGTGTTTTGCTCTCTGGAATGTCGTCGGGGTTTCGAGTTTGGCTCGTTGGGTGTGGGTTGTATTGGGGACTGTCAGGGCCGGCGCCGCCGCCTTTGGGTTTTGCGGGGATGTGGGCAGGAGCTGCTCTCCCACCTGGAGGAATGTCTGGATCACTGGTGGGACACAGCTCTGGGCTCTGCCCTTGGTTCCCAGTGTCTCCTAAGCAACACAAAGTGCGCCCAGGGAAGGCACGTTTATTCCAGGGTAAGTGGTTACCCAAAAGGGCTCGCATGGAAAAGCCTTAAATTCCGACTAAACGTTTGAATTCACATCCTTGCGTGGAGGGCTGTCGTGTGCCGTGGGGACAGGAGGAGCAGGCGGGCGGCGCGGTGTCTGTCCGTCCGTCCGTCCGTCCGTCGGTCGGGGCGGGGTCTGTCCGCAGGACCGGGCTGTGCGGGGCAGAGCCGGCCCCGCNNNNCCCGCTGCTTCCCCGGGGGCTGCGGGGTCGCGCCGGGTGAGGCACCTACCGCCACGGCGCCGTGCGAGCGGCCTGTTGGGCGGAAACCCCCGTTTCCGAGGCTGCGGCCGGCGCTGCCCGGCCTCCCCCTCCCCACCCGCGGCGGCCCGGGGGGCTGCGGCCCCGCT
>VZSF01010885.1:144187-266265 GCA_013398295.1 Chionis minor
GGCCGCAGCCCGGCGGGCCGAGGGCGTGGGGAAGGGCCGGGGGGCAGCGGGGGCAGGCGGCGGCCGGGAGCGCTGGAGCGGGGCGCGGGGATGGAGGTGGCGGGGAGCGCGGGGGGAGGCGGATCCGTAAACCACTTTCCCCTTCTCTTCTGTCAGCGCCTGGGAGGACTCTCGTCCCGGCTCGGTGAAGGTTCCTTCTCCCCCGCCCCCTCATCCCTCCCCGGCCCGGCAGCCCCCGCCGGGCGCTAACCCGGCCCTCCCGTGCGCGGGTGCGAAGTTGCTGCCATGTCGGCCGGCGGGTGCCGGCGCTCCGGCGGGGAGCCGGGCGTAAAGGGGGATTGTGCCGCAGACAATGCCCGGCAGCAGCGCCTGGAGCAGCCCCGGGGAGCCGAGCGGCGGGGTTGACATTGCTGCACAGGCGGCACCACCGCAATGACAGCGGCCGCGCGCAGGGGCTGCAGGCAGCGGGCAGGAGCATGAAGTGAAGGCACCGCCGCAGCGCTCAAGATGAACTCCTCTTTGGTCGGCAACCAGAGTGGACGGCCCTTCTGCCTCCTGGCCATTAGCTATTTGGAGACCATCAATTTTTGCCTCCTGGAAGTGGTTATTATCGTGTTCCTCATGGTGCTGATTATTTCAGGCAACATTATTGTGATATTTGTCTTTCACTGTGCACCTCTGCTGAACCACCACACCACCAGCTACTTCATCCAGACTATGGCGTACGCCGACCTCCTGGTGGGTGTGAGCTGTCTGGTGCCTTCTTTGTCTCTGCTGCACTACCCTATTGTTTTAAGCGAGTCCTTGGTTTGCCAAATCTTTGGTTACGTGGTATCGGTGCTGAAGAGCGTCTCCATGGCCTCTTTGGCGTGCATTAGTATTGACAGATACATTGCCATCACGAAGCCGCTGACCTACAACACGCTGGTTACCCCATGGAGACTCCGAATCTGCATACTGCTCATCTGGCTGTATTCCTGCCTGGTCTTCTTACCCTCCTTTCACTGGGGAAAGCCTGGATATCATGGGGATGTGTTTCAGTGGTGCGCCAGCTCCTGGAACACCGATCCCTATTTTACCCTCTTCATCGTGGTGATGCTCTACGCGCCGGCTGCTTTCATCGTCTGCTTCACTTACTTCAACATCTTCCGCATCTGCCAGCAGCACACCAAGGAGATCAACGAGAGGCGAGTGCGCTTCAGCTCGCAGGAGGGGGAGGCTGGGGAGGCGCAGCCCTGCCCGGACAAGCGCTACGCCATGGTTCTTTTCCGCATCACCAGTGTCTTCTACATCCTCTGGTTGCCCTACATCATCTATTTTCTGCTGGAGAGCTCCAATGTCTATAGTAACCGCGTTGCATCCTTCTTGACCACTTGGCTTGCCATTAGCAACAGTTTCTGCAACTGTGTCATTTACAGCCTCTCCAACAGTGTCTTTCAGAAGGGGCTTAAGCGTCTCTCGGGGGCGATTTGTGCCTCTTGCGCCAGACAGAGGGTAGCTAAGGACTCCTCTACCTCTAGGAGCAAAAGATCTTCCAATGGATGTCACGTCTAAGACGCCTATCAGCTGGACCGGGAAGTGCAGGGACAATGCTGTGAATTGCAAAATAAGTTAAATACGATTTTAAGATGTCCAGAGTTGCAAAAAGGTTTCTGAGAAATGCTGCTGACATAGAAGAATCAGGAGCACATATCATTGTGATTTCACTTTAAAAAAATTATTGCTGTGGAGGAGGCTGTGGAGTTTCACCTCCATATTCATTTTTAAGAATAAAGCTGTATCTTGACACTTACCTCTCCAGCTGGTGTGACTGAATGGAGTGGGTGTCTGAGAGCTTCGGCAAAATGTAGTCTTTCTTACAGCTTTACTAGGTTCTTTCGAGATTCGTGCTTCACATGTAAATGATAGATCTGAAGTGGAAATGTCACAGTGTATGGTATATTACAGGGATTTTTTTAATATATGCCAAAGTATATTGACACAGTGTTCCAGCATCATTACAGAAGGGGCCAAAAAATTTGTTTTTCAGTGCTACCTAGACAGGACTTCTAGAACAGTAGTGAACAATGTGAACGTTTGAGTGTGAACTTGAAGTCTTACTGAGCCATGAGTGCAGCGATGTGATCTGAGCAGGCGTGCGCTTAGGAGGACTGATCCGGCTTCCGTGCCCCGTTTCTCTGGTAGGATGTGTGTGTGCGATCAGAGTACGGCATCTGCGTTTGCCTCTTTGTTGCGAAGTAAGAAGAAAAACTTGGATCAGACCAAATTTAGCAGTTAAATAAAACGTGTTTTGGTAAGCTAAGAGACAATACATGTCGCTTTGTGATACCAGAGTTGTGGCAGCCACTCGAGCATGATGCCAACATGTGAAAATTATTCTCAAAACAGTGGAGAAATGCCACAGTTTTGTATGTGGAAGTTTTCTCAAGAACAACTTTAAAAATAACATGTCCCTTTTTTTTTTTTTTTTTAATCTAAATTCTTCTGATATTTTACATACTAGAACTTAAGGGGAAAGGAAAGAAAACAATTGTCTTCTAAACAGCTAAGGGAACTATGTTGTAAATTTAACTGTAGTATTTGAGTTATTCATAAGTGCGCAGAGCTAAATGAGAGGCATTTTTCTTTAGCCTTCGTGGGATTAAAGATGGTTCGAATATAGCAGGAGCTAAATCCTGTTGGCAAACGCATATCTGACTGGTCAAACAAAGTCAGTATCTGAGAAACAAAATCTCATTGACCGCAGCTTTTTCATGCTAGCTTAGATGAAATATTTTTGAGTACTGTAATGCTGTTAAGAAGGCAGTATGACCCTCAAATTGTTTAGTTTTCCTAAAGAATATCCTCCTCTTTTTACTGATGCCATATTGGGAAAGGAAAGTGACCCAAGTGTTCCTGTAGTAATGGATTACAGTCTGCGTCGTCTTATCTCGCCCTCTCCCCGGAACAGGGGTCTCCCCCTGCCACAGCTCTGCTCCGAGGGCAGGGTACGCTCCGCGGCCGGCCGGAGTTCGCTCCCTCCGTTGTGCTGCCAGTGGGGCATGGCCAGCTGGGAGCCTCGCGGAATTCTGTGGGATTGCCTGTCACGGGGCGGTGGAGGGGGGTGTACTGTTAGTCGCAGTGGGAGTGAAAAAATATTTGGAAATATAAGGGAAAAGTAATCTGATTTTTTTAGGATTGTCATGGCCAAAGGGAAGACTGTATTTTTGATAAGTGGCTTCAGGTCTACTGTTGTTACAGATCAAGATCGTCCTCTTTAGTACTCTCGCCCGTCCCTCCCACGAGCGTGCGTGTACCCTCCTCTCCGGTCTGCTGTGAGCCCCGGCCGCTTGTCCTCCGAGCTTCGCCTGGAGGATGAGAGTTTGTGTCTCTCCTGTCGCACACGGTGATTGCTGCCCACCGTCCTGCGCGCTGCCCACCCACCCTTACTCCAGTACAGTCCTGGGAGGAAACGGGGCAGAAAAGAGAGAGCAGCAGGGCGAAGCGCTCCTGGTGTGGCTTGAGCTTGTCAGCGCTCCTTGCTGCTAGCCAGGAGTTCCTCGTGCGGACATATGCGTCTGCCCACTCCGGGGGAGGATGGGGCAGAAGCCCCCACTGTTGCTGCCTAGTTCTGGTACGAGCCCTGCTCCAAAGCCGTAGCCTGGTCTGCTTGCAACGTATTCCGACCGTAGGCCAAACCTCTCAAGATAAACTTCCTCCTTAGTTCACCTGAAATGTTAAGAGCAAAGGTTGTCCAAACCCTGGTGCCTTCAGGACGACGTTTCTCTGTTGGCTTTTGCAGCGAGACGGTGTTGGGAGCCGGGGCTCGCGCCGTGGTCCTGGCACAGGCGGCAGCGCTGGTTGGTTCTGCGGGGCTCTCGCAGTCTGGGTTTTGGTTGGAGACACAGACAGCCGCGGGGGCAGCCCAGTGTTCGGGTGTAGTGAGTCATTTGTAAATGGTATAATAAGCTCACGGCACATCAGCCGGCTAATTGTTCTCAAGTGTTTTGTAAGTATTATGGCAAAGGTGGGCTTTGGGGAGCAATTTAAGGGCTTTAGTCACTAATATCAAAGCGTGCGCGTATGGTATTTTTGGAACAGCCTCTCAGGTAAACTCCCAATAGCATTTCTCTGACTCCTCACCTTATCTAACATTTCCAAGTCTTTAAAGTGATGCAATCTATCGCTGAAATAGCATTTAATTAAATTTAGTAGAAAAAAATAATCTGCTAGTGCCTAAACCCCTAAAAATGTCAGTTTCAGGTTTAAGTGGAAGCCGGAGAGCAGAGATGGTTGCTTTTTTCTTTTTTTTCTTTCATGTCACGGCGCGAGGGTTTACATAGGAGCTTGGTATGCTAGTTTTTGAGACTATGGAAAACTTTAAAAAGTGGTAAAGGGTCTAAATCAAGGCATGGAGATTGAACTCGAGATGAAGCAGTTGCTACTTCAGCCATAAGCCCAGAACTGTGGTTGAAGTGCAGTGGTGGTTGCAGGTGCAGGCGCATGCTCGCAGCTGTCGCTGCTTTGCAGCTAAGGTTCAGCTCTGCCACTGCCAACAGCCAGGCTTTTGTTCAGTTGCCTTATTCATCTCAAAGTCTTCACCAGCTCCGATGAGTTCTGTGAGAGGTGAAAATCAGGATCTGGACGTCTCCAGGAGATGAGGATGAGGAGGAGCTGCAGCCAGTTGATGCGTTCAAGTTTCCCCCAGTGTTTTTACAGACACTTTTAAATGTTGCCTTAGTAGCTTAGTTTTAGTGTCAAATATTTCTATTTTTGTTCTGTGTTAATTTATTGATTTTTTTTAATTTAAATTACTCTTTTTTCCCTCTGAGTTAATTTAATGTTGATCCAGGTTTGTATGTGATTAGATGTTTTAAATATGCATAACATTTGAGTCTGTTGTCTTCAGTGAAATTGCACGGGGGTGAATCTTGTTTACTGCCAATTGTGGAAGAAATAATTTTGAAATACATTACCTTGTTTGCTCAGCAGTCCATTTAACATCCTTTGTCATATAGTTAACGTGAGGCACCAGTAGTGCTTTTCATCACAATCTGTGCTAAGAATTGTTAGGCAGCAAACTTTCCAGTTGGATCACTTGCATCATTGTACATATGAAACTAATCCTTTCTTGGCTATATTTGTATCCGAGTGTGCCTGGTGCTTTAGAAATTGGTATCAAGAGCATTGCACAGATGAATGCCACACCAAGTAGAATACAGAAATCAAATTACATCTTCATAAAAATTGTGTGTTGTGATGTGATTAAATGAACTAATTTTGAAGTTCCATCTCAGACTATAATTTATTTTTTTTTTATTAGGGTTATCTGCCTCTTTCAAATTATGCTGCTAGAAGATTCAATTTGCAGGATGCAATTCAGTAGCTTTTTTTTTTTTTAGTACCATGGATAGGATTTCTGAATGTACAGCTTCTCAGAAAGTGATAATTTGCTTCATCTAGAACTCTTGATTTTTTTTTTTTTAAGTTTACTGGAAGTTTAGGTTGTGATTATGTTGTCATTTTCCAAATAGGCTGGCAGAAAATCTGTGAAATACTGTTGGGTTGTTTTATACTCTTCAATCAAGTGACAGCATTTTTTAACTCAACAGATATCTTTTGTGTGAAACAAAAATTTTGCTGTTATGTGCTGTTAGGTGTTTTTTTAATTAAATGTTAATAGTTTCTACAGTCTTTATTTGCTATTAGGGGTTTTGTACTTGTTTTTAAGCTTCTTATCACTCAGAAATATGTTTCCACTAGTTGGAACTGTGACATGGCTCAGGGTCAGAGTGCCAAGGGGCAGTCGTGAATATTTGCCGCAAATCTTTGACAAGAAGAAAGTGGTGCAAAGTACCATGGCACAGAGAATCTCAAGAGGAGCATGAGGTTGTGTGAAGAGTCTTTCTTGCAACAGAGACCTGAATGACAGTTCCCAAATTTCCGTCTTGCGCAGCATCTCCATGGCATTGTTCCTTTCCTGCTCATCGAAGGGTTTTGCCTGCAAGAAGTCCTAAATTTCAGCAGTTCGTCTGTTCTGAAAAAGACACTCCAAGGCACGTATAGGATATGAGATGGAAGCATTCAGCACACAAATAATAACCTTTTTTTTATATTTATTGTGGTATTATCAACTGCTGTGATGATAACAGATGTACTGAACCTTCCTGAGTCAGGGAGCCTGAAACATTTCAGCCTGATCTTACTCCACATCAAGGGTTGAAGTTGGCAGAACTTCTACTCCTAATTCAGGTCGGTGCTTTAAAAATCTTATTTCTTAGGAACTAATATCTGGGCACAGGAGTCTACCTTTAGACATTACAAACAATAGGCCCATTTAAAATTTTTCCAATTACTTGATTCATCTATTGTAGGTAATTGAATAAGAGGAGGTGGAGGTTTTGGAGGGCTTTAGTAGTTGTTTGAACTAACACAATTTTGGTTTTGGGTACTCGAAGCACCTGATGAAACATTTGCCTGACCCAGTCCTTGTTTTGTTGTTTAGTTTAGAAATCTTATTCTTCCCCTTCTATGACTCTGCAGAATAGGACGCATCCTTCCCGTGCTGTCATTCAAGATAAACTTGAGTGTTACCTCACTACCAACACGACCTGCAGTCGGCACAGCACACATTTGTAACGGATGTTCTGCCGAGATCCAGGAGCTGTGACGGCTCCTGTGTGCCCACACGTCGGTGCTGCCTTCCCTTCCGCAGCCGAAAGGAACAGACACGTTCAAACCCCGGCGTTGTTCTCCTGAGGCTTCCAGGAGGGGAGAGGCTGGGGCATGATGGCGGCAGAGAAGTCCCAAGCCGAGTCCGTGTGTTCTCCCGGTGAAGCAGTGCTCCCTTCCCGCTGGCTCAGCCAGCCTGGGTCTTTCAATCCATCTTCTGCTCTTCTCTTTCCATTCCTATTGCTGGAACTCGGAGCTCTGTAGAGCACGGTTGACATAGGGCTTTTCTTACATTTCATAGTGTTTACACGAGGAATGCTGTTGTTTGTGCCTGGCCGTGGTCTCGGCTCAGCTGGGTGTGCTGAATCTGGCACGCACTTTGGGTACTGCTCTGGGTTAGAAACGGGTTTGGCCGAGGTGAGGCTGGAGCCTGGGCCAAGCCGCAGCCGGTGGCACCTGCCGGGCCGTCGGGCTGTGCAGACTCTCCGGCAGCATAAAGAGCCCCTCCTTCAGGATGGTGGGAGAATCCCCAACGCGGAAACACCCCGGTTTGCACCGGAAAAGAAACGTTCTCCTGGCTTCTAGATGACCCCGATGTCTCAAAGCTGCTCAGTTGTTACTTCCCTCGTTGTCTGGGCATTGCAGAGGTGCTGCTTGGGAAGGCACCCTCTGCAGATAGACAAAGGTTTTTAAGGATTTTAATACTAAAATCATGTGTGTGAGATGTTTTTGGAAGAGGAGACCATTTCGAAATGAAAATTTAGTGTGTGTAAACCCAGATGCAGTTGTATTTAGAAGAAGGAAACTGAAAGTTGTGGTCAGTGGAAACAAACAAAGGAAACCCGCTGGACAGCTGTGCCTGTGATGATGGTGGGATGTAAGTTGCAGTTCTGTCAAAACAATGGAGTATTTAATTTGGGTCATATCCTTTACAGTAAATTTTTTTTTAAAGATGGAGTTAACCTTCTTGCTTGTGCTTTGTTGCACTCTGAAGGCAGCTCGTCGGAGCTGCGGGGCTCCATGCCCACAGCGAAGGGATTCCCTTCAGACCCAGAATGGTGATCCAGCCTCTCCGTTTCAGTTCAGGTACAATGGCATAATACCACTCTGTGGTTGAGTATCTGGGGTGTTCTAGCAATAGGGAAAGAATCTGATGCAATATAGTTTGTTCAGTCAGCTTTTCTGGGTTTTTTTCTGTGACAGGAGGTTTTCTGGGCAGGTGGAATGCTTTGCTTACTCAGGCAGCTTGGCTGGTGGGTCTCCACTCAGTGTTGACTTCGGTCGCCTTCCTGTTTTTATTCCCATTGCAGAGCTTAAAACAAGCCACAGCCTGTGTCTGCTCCACGTGTGTTTAGTGGTGGTTGCCAGTGGAAGTGTTTGCGGATTTCCCCCATATCATATTTGCATCTCTTGAGCTTTAGCACTTAACGAGAACGTTAACTTAAGTTACGTTCCCGCATCCTGATCCAGGTTGGTTGGTCACAGCCTCTGGCGTACGTCGGCAGTCTGCCCGCTCGAAGCCCATTCTCTAGCTAGTGAATTCGTGGTTACTTCAGTTGCAAAGCTGAAGTTGTGAAAGTGGTTGCTTTGTCCTGAAGAGGCTGGGGGAGCGGGGTGGTCGCTGAGCTGACGGAGGAGGTGCCGGCTCCACTCCGCGGAGGCACGGTGGGACTGTTACCTGCGCAGGGTGATAACCAGGGGCTTTGTTTGCCAAGAACCTCTCAGAAATGCTGAGCGGGTGCACGTTGCCTTAGGTTATGTTTAGAACCTGGGTTTGGAGAGACAAACGGGTTTGGAAGCTTGCGGAGAGAGGAGTGCTGCGCCCGGCCGGTCCCCAGCCCCAGCGCGGGGGCAGCCTTGGGATGCGAGTCCGAACTTCTTGTTCCGACTTCTTTCTTTTTATGAATTTGTAAGATGACGATAGCAATTTTGTAACTCAAAACTTTGGCTTCTCTCTGGTGGTCGTTACTGGAGATCCTTTAATTAAACGGTTAAATAAATTCAAGTAACTCCTTGTAAAGATGAACTCAAGTCTTGCTGTGCATATGCGAGTCATTCTTCAACGTTACAAAGATCATGTGATACAAGCAATCAAATGCTTAACAAACCAAGTCATTACTTTTATGGTAAATTGAAAAAAGTTCTTCTGGGATTTCAGCTGTAAATGAATCCTTGAAAATCAATAATTAGATTAGTAAAGGATGACATTTTAATATGCTGGCAGGAATATAGAGGGATTTGTCAGGGGAAGCAAAAACAGACTTTGCACTAAAGTGGCTTAGGTATATTTATAGTGCTAGTGATTTTGTGTGTGTGTGTGTGAAATCTTTGGACTATTTTAATATAATGTAAGGCTTGGAGCTTTAGCTAACTCAAGTTGCTCGTTTTATGAAGTTACATTAGTACCACACTGTGAAGTATTTTTGAATATTAGCATTACTGAATATTGAAAGTATTTCATAAAAACATTTTTTAAAAACATTTTGTGTAGATGCTGTCAAAAGAATTGATGTGTAGTGTACAAAGAAATAAAACCCTGAGGGCTGTAAGGTACCTGCGTGTTTCTGATCACCTCGGTTTTTGAGGGGTTAGATATTTCTTGAGGTTAAATTGTTGTCATTAAAACCTACTAAAAATAATGGTGCAGTTAATCCTTTGAGATAAGAGGGAGCAGCATTACCTCCAGCCACGCTTTTGAATTGTCTGAAAGGATTTGCAGTGGCATATATTGTCTTCACGGACTTATGTCTTTAGAAATGCTGTACAGCACAGTGTTTTGCAAGTTCCTATGCTGATAAATTTCTCTCCACATGTAACCTTTGAAATCTAGTTTCTGTTGTAGTTCTAGCATGTAAACACTAGATTCAATTTTGTATTCCTCCAATGAATGCAACAGGATGGAAACGAGTTTGCAATTGCTAATGATAAGCTTTTTTACTGTTCTTAATACTCGTGGGTATGTCTTTTCTTCAGGGATTTCAAAATTGTATTAGTACCTTTTTTAATTGGTTTTTTTTTCCACATGCTGTTTACAATTAAACTGCGAGCATGGGAGGCTACGCGTGCATGTGCTTCTAGGTTGCTTTGCTGAATGAAATGCAGCGGAGCGATCTTACTTTAAAGGATGCTCGCTTTTCCTGGTGTCCTACCTGTTTCCTTGCACCTTCACGGTAACTGGGCCAGCAGAAGCCACTGGTGGGATTATTTCAGTGCGTTCTGTGGAGACTCGGCATTTGTCGGAGGGTGGCTACGAGGAGTTTTGTCTGGGAGACAGTCCAGCTCCTCCCGTGAGCGGTGTTACAACAGGTAGGTTTTTCCCATGTCAGTGAAAAGGCCAAGAATAGACAAAATCGCAGGTAAGAATGTGTATGTGTGTGTTTGTAGGAACTTTTAATGCTGGAAATCACGTCGTATTAAGAGATGAGAAAGAGGTGTGATTGCGAAACCCCTGCTGTGAAGAACTACGGGAAAATAATCCACCAAAGCGGGTTAGAAAAGCAAAAGGTGAATTAGAGCCAACCCGACCCATCCCACCCCACCGCTGGGCTTCGTCCTGACGCGGCGGGGAGCAGCAGGGGGTCACTCTGGGCTCCTCCGTGTCCCTTTGCTCCAGGCGCGCGGGGCGAAGGCGGGTGTTCTGATCCGCAAGGCAGCTGAGGGAGCGTTATTGTCCTGGCTCCAGAATTACAGATTTTGTGCCAACTCAGAATTGTTGTTAAAATACAGGGGAGAGGGGTACTTCTACCCCATCGTTTTAATAGACATTTCTGTAGCTGATTTTTCAACTAAGACTAATAATAAGAAAAACTACGGTTGAGCCAAAAATGACAAATGTTACTGATTTAAAATAATACTTGCATATTTTTAAATATTAAATGGAACTAGTTAAATCGGAAGCATGTAAATATCTGAGTCTAAATCTTTGCATAATAATGTCCAAGAGGTAATTTTGCTATGAGTTATTAAAACTCAAAGAAATGTATTATTCCCTTTGAGATGATCTGTACCCCAGCTGTGTCGTACATCTCTTGGCTTGTTTCCTTTTTGCTGTAGATGTACATACATATATATGTATATGTCCTGTGTGACTGCACAATTACTGCCCTGTTAAAGGAGTTGTTTTAAAATACATAGATAAAATAACATATATGTGTGTTTTACATATATATGTGCGTACACGTATATATGTATTTAAAACAAGCAGTTATCACAGCAGTGATTGTACAGTCACACAGTTTAGGGCTTTGTAAAATGTGTAATTTTAAGAATGTCAATGTGGTTCTTAGCGAGTTTTATAAACACTTTTCTGAATCTTATTAGCACTTCCCATCCTAAGAGAAACTGCACATTTTTCAGTGATTGTTCCACTGGTTACGTTTTTGTCTGCCATTTGTTCTGGATTGATGTAATCTTGATACTACTAAAATTTCAAGGGCTGTTGACGCATTTCACATAGCCTAGGATTGCCTGTTCTCCAAATATATGGATCATGCATCAACAGTACTAAGTAGCCTTACTGTTTTGCCTCAAAGCCTAGCTAATTTATTTAATATTCTCTCTTTAAAGAGAGGTCTCTGGAAGGGGTGGCATATTGTAGGATGCTCCTTCTCTTTAAAGGGAAACTCACAACTGAATAGCAGTACTTGTTGATCAGTGGTATTGTAGCCAAAGGATGCATGGGTGGTTTAATAGGAAGTTTTTGCTTCAAGTTTCTCGATGAAATGTAGTGTTCTACAGAGCTGTGTGAAGAGTGTAGTTTTTTATTCTGAAATGCACTTGTACACTTTATTTGAAAGGTCTGAATGGATCATAAATACATTTAAGAAATAAACGATACGTCACCTGTTTTCACGTCTTGTCTCGGATGACTTATGTAAGTGTGTTGCTAACGGTGTGTTCGTTTGGGAGTGGGTGGGGTTTTCCCCTCTTATCTTGATTGCTTTAAATAGTCTGGCTTGTACGTAATTGCCAAGAGCAGGAAAACCTTCCAGCACGCGTTCTGTGTTTATGCTTTATCCATACATGATGTAGGGCACTGTAGGCAAACTCCTCTCTATAATTTTCCTGTGGGAAACTTGAGCCCTAAAAGGAAACGAACACAGCGAAAGGGCTGGATATCACAAGGGATTCACTTTTATTTTTAGAATTGCACTATATTGCCATATTTGGACTGAAAGTATGCTGTATCGATGCACTATTGTATCAAATTGCAGCCGTCTAACCGTTCCGAATTTGTCTGAATTATTCAGGTTTTTTCCACAAATACTATATATTTGTGAATGCGTTTGGTAAGTGCTAACTCCAGGTAACACGTTCTGCGGGCAGCATTTCTTGTGAGAAGTTAACACATACGTGGCTTTGAAAGTGGCTTTGTGATATTTCCTGAAGGTCTTAGTAACAGGTGTAATGCTTCTTACCGAAACCTTCTCGCAGTGGTTTGGTCGAAGGCAAATGCAGGAAATGCTCTCTGTCTAAAGGCGAGTATAAATATTGCTTATTAAAAGTAACCTTGGGAATGCTGTCCACCTGCAAAATAGACCTGGTGACACAGTATCCTACTAACATCGAAAATGGCTTTTGAAAGACCTGTTAATACTTTAGGATGTACTTAAAATGAATGTACAGATCTGCCCAAGATAACTTATCCCCATCGTGTAACATGACTGAAAGTTTCAGCGAGTGTTGGCTTTTTCAGCTCGCTGCAAGTGCTGGAAGCTCTCTGGCGCGGCATGTCTGCGCCGTGCACAGGGATGCCGGGCAGCGCCGCGCCACGCGCTGATCCGACACTGGGCAAAGCAGGTAAAATTCCACTGGTCGACTGAGTCTCTAGACCCTTCTCACGGTCATCTCTGGCCCTGCGACAGAATCCTTGCAAAGTCAGTGGGACCTTCCTCAGAAATAATTGCAATGTGAAAATCGATCCCGTTGTGGCAAGAGTTTGGTTTGGCAAAGCAGAGTTTGGTTTTTGTGGTGGATGTGTGGGATAACTCACCCCAGTGAGCACACTTCCACATTTTGACTCATTCTGCGGGGAGGGGGGGCAGGGGGGAATCAGAAGTTTGGACCTCACCATTTTTCATTTTTGTTGTTTTTGCAGTCTACCTGTGCCTAGGTAAAGGCGTTAAGTTTTATGCCCCCATCAGATTGCCCCAGTAGCCTGGTGTGACAGGAGTTGATCTTTGGGTGGCAAGCCATTTCCAGCAGGTGACTTCCTCTGCTTCTCAGAGATTTCTTAGTCCAGTCTTTTTTCATCACAGATCTTGTCCCTTCAGCAATTCTTTGCTGCTGCTTCTTCATCCTCTTGGGTTTATGTAGGGGATTAGGAGGAATAAACCGAAGCTGCTGAAAACTGCAAGTAGATCAGCCCCGTGAAGAGGTACTCGGAACTCCAGCTCTTCTGTGTCTTTTAATTGTGGCTTCAGCTGCAGAAAAAGCTTCTAAAGTAACACAGTCTGTCTGAAGATGTTGATTGAGGTTGTAACTGCATGATACGGGGTGATTCCTGGAGGATCGTGAAAATAGAAGGAATACGTCTTTTAAGTGCATCCAGTTTAGCAGGTGGGAACCAGTAGGCTTTTATAGACAGGCTGATACAATAGATGAGCTTTTATCTGCTGGACTGCGTCCTGGTTTCCATAATTACTCACGTAGTTTCTTTTTAAATCAACTGGAGAGGAAGGTTTTAGTATAACTCCTCTAATATTTTAAAGTGCATAAAGAGGGGGAGGGAAGGGTATGTTCTTAGTCTGAGCATCTACATTTTCCTCCTTTCCTTTGGAGCAGAGAACTGTTGTGAGAATTTTAATCTTCACTACACTCGCCTCAGTTCTCATGGCTGTTTTCCATTCTGTTTTCTTTATTACTTTCTTTTTCTTCCTGTCATTCTTAGCTTTCTATTTTTCAATCCCAGTTTGTGAAGGGTGTGGGTTCAGAAGGGTTTCCTTCAGTTCCCAGTCCCCTGAAAGCATGAGAAATTGCCCATTGAGCCAATTCTCACAGCAAGGTATAAAAATAGGAGTAAAGAAAAGGTTACACAATGCTTGGATTGCAGCAGTTTGTACTAATGGGGAGATTTCAAAGCCATGGTTTGAAAAACATTTTTTAAACCTTATCATTTCCGTTAATTTTTCTCTCCCCAAGCTGTGTTTCAGCTGCAGGAACTAGCGTTCGAGATTACTTGAAGAATTGTACTGAAACAGAGGAGTCAAGTGCTGAACAAGTCACGCAAAGCCAGAGACCAGTAATTAGTTCTCTTTAGCCCTAATGAGTTATTTGTTTGAGAAGCCTATCCTGAGAGTTTCCAACCAGATGCTTTGGTCTCTGCTATTAAGTAAGTGGATTAAAAGGCAAGTGGATTTAAGGTTATTTTGCCGTTGCCGCAGAACACAGGTAACTCTCAGGAAATCCACTTGTTTGCTGCCACAAATTGCCATTGGCAGTGAACGGTACCTGAGCTCTTGCAGAGCAGAGCACTTTACTGTAATTCAGTCTTGCAAACTTTTAAGAAACTGGAAGTTAGCACTAAGACTGTATTCACATGCTTTAAAGATTTCAGAGTTGTTTCTGAGCGTTGTCTTTCTCTCCTTGCAAAACTTACTGGAGCTAACAGCCAGCCATTACCGTACTTGTCTTTGTTGACGTCAAAGGCTTATAGTTGTATGAAATTTATCATTGGATTTTGTTTCTGATGTCCTTATGATGAGATGAACCTCTTTGGCATGTTAATTATTAACAGATTGAAATGTTGAACAGTACTTTTGATAAAATTTCCAAAACAATCCAACAACTTGATTCTAATAGCAGAGTAATGCTTTCCTAAGGGAATGTCTGCATTAAGCCACAGAGAAGAGTATTAACCTTGGATTAAAATGAGAGGAGAAAATCAAGCACAGTGTGGTAATTTTGTTCTTGTTTGCAAAATCGTTTTGTGAAGAAAAAGATCAACTAAAAGCTGTATTTAATGATCTTCACACTGATTACACCGTGTACTTTTTTAACTATCTATTTTGCTACTTTTTTCCATTTGTCTAACAGAAACATGGATTGTTTGGGTATAGTAAAACTTTTTTTAAAAATGAAACATCTGTTCTGGTTTGCTTCCGCAGAGCATCATGTGTGCTTGCGGTGTTAACCTGGGCAGTGGGACACGGTGCTCTGACATCTGAAGAAGACCGGCTTTTTTATTTGTGTTCGGGCATTGCCAGGGAAGCACCTAACAAGGGAACCTTTGACCCTTTCATTAGCAGTGGTTGCTTAGTGATTATTGCGGCATCTTTTCAGATGATTCCCGCTACCAAGGAGCTCTTGCTCTCATTAGCTGCCCAGGATAGACATCTTTTAAGTAGTGAAAAGAAGGACCAATTGTAGGTAAAAAGAAATACCTAGAAACAAACGGAGGGCTTTTGTTTATTTCAGAGTTTTGGGTAATAGCAATGGTTATAGTAATCAGCTAGTAACAGCTGGGTTGTGACTGACTGCCTCAAAAGGTGCAAGACATTATGGGGAAATACATCCTTACAAAATCTGAATTCTGATTCATCAGAAATCACAAAATACGGCATAAAATTGTAGAAATTGTTCTGAAATTGTGAAGGTCAATTCAGATTTTTTGATTCAATATGGTGAGCACGGTTTCAGATGCAAAAGACACACTAAAATTGCCTATCGTATGCCGAGCAAATTAAGTGTTTTCAAGACAGCTTGAATGAGTGATTTCTGTTGTGTGCTGGTCACGGAGTGCCTTAGGTTGGGAGGGCCTCCTGGAGGTCAGCTGGGCCAGCCTGGTGCTCAGAGCAGGTCCGACCTGGTCAGGTTGTCCACAGCCCTCTTGAGTCTTGAGCACCTCTGGTGATGGGACTCTACAGCCTCTTCCAGCAACCCTTTCCCTTCCTCATGGAAGAAGCTGCCTGGTCTTCTAATTTGCGTAAGTGTTCCTTGTAAAGTAGAGGTTTTTGGGAACTGCGTCAAATCGTTCGACAGCTATTTTCTGTGTGCCCGGTTAGTAATTTTTTCATTTGTGTCACTGGTATGTGTTTTTAAAATATATATTTCTTATTGTTGTTTTCTGTATTAAAGGAGGACGTATGACGTGTATGAACTATTTCCATTGGCCTCCTAAATAAGTAAATTACTTCATTTGCTAATGTGGGAGGGTAGTTCTTTTCTGTTTTCAAAGGATACTTTCCCTTGCAGTGCTGTGAGCTCCGGCTTAAATGACTAGACTAGAAATAGTTTCAAACTGGACTGAATGGGGCAGCAGCAATCTCACTCCGTCACACGTCTGATATTGGCAGAGACCCGAGAAGACATCAGTGTGGGAATGGCACCTGCTTGTTTTCCCATTTGGAACATGAATCTGTTGTAGAGGGCAATTAGGTCAAGCTGGACATTGCTCACGAATGCTTATGGTTCCTTATGATGTGCCTGACACAAACCTCTTCCTTCCATGTTCTGGAAACCTTTTTTCAGGGTGTTTCTCCAAGGTAGGACTAGGATTCCTTCGAAGCCATCCTCAGCTTGTCACCTACCGACAGTTCCTAATAGGGTGGGCTGTTTGAGGCCAACCTTTTTAATGGAGATTGTTTGGTGTTTAAATCACTCAGATAAAAGTTGGGAGGAAAAGGCCCCAAGTTTCCCCTTTTACTGTTTACAGTTTTGAATTCCTTTTGTCTCTACCAGGCGTTTTCACTGCCTTTTGTGTAGGACTCGCCCTTGATGCAGACTTTCTCGCTGTTTCTTCCTATTGGTCTTTTCAGTCAATTGTTCACGTTTACTGGTTTTCTTAATTGTATTTTCTTAATTTGTTATTGTTCAGCTTGCCAAATATCTCAGGTGTCTGAAACTGATTGCATCAGAGCAATGTAGAGAACAAAGTTCCGTCGTCCTCCTGCTGAAATGCCCAGCTCATACAGGCAGCCATCCCTGCATTACATCGTATTTTGCTAGATGATCACGTCTTTCTTGGGCTCGTACTCAGTTTTCTATTTCGCTGTTGTCTGATTCCGTGGAGGGGATGGAGAGAGTTTTTCTCTACCTGAAACTCGGGCGCAGCGTTTTGGACATTAGCATGCAGCTGCTGGCAGTTCACTGGTACGCTCCGCCGTTTTGAGATAAAAGAAATGTGACTGGGCAGTATTTGCGCTCAGAAGTCTCCAAGGGAAAGCTGCTGTCTGCATTGCAATGTCCCAGAACGCTTTTGTGTGTGTGCTTTTTCTGCTACTCACTGACCGTTCCCAGATGTGCTTAGGTAACCAAATCTATCAAGATTGTGATCTGGAGCTGCCAGCCTGCAGGCAGCCTGTTCTGGTTGAGTAGACTGCATTTTGTTAAATTTAGAACAGTGCACAGAACACGATGCCAATCTCCTAACTCTCAGTCCTAGCATATTGTAATTTATATTCCTTTGATGTGTTTTAATTTAAATTTCTTGCTTTTTTCCAATAGGAGTCTCCACAAGACAGTGCTATCACCCGAGACATCAATCGAACGTTCCCTGCTCATGATTATTTTAAAGATACTGGGGGAGATGGCCAGGACTCCCTGTACAAAATATGCAAGGTATTCTTTAAATTCTTCTTGACCGGTTTTGGCAACTTGTATTTAATATCATTAACAGATGCAACTGTTAACTGGGAGGAATGTGTATGCGTTACCCTTAAGCATATCATGGAGACAGACTCTGGCACAAGACTCGATCTGGTTCTTCAGGGTAGCTGTTTCACGGGTGATAGTGCCGTTCAGAGGGGAGACCTTAAGTAATAGGCCCTTCTGGATTCCTGAATTCTGGAGTGTTTGGTACAGAGACTTCACGTCATTCCAGACATGTCAGTCTGGATCAAGCTGGGTAAATTATACGTTGTGATGGAGATGTTCTTGCCATACATAGTTGCCTTTAAAACTGGCGATGATGATGTACCTCCCATAAACGTTACAAAGCCATAGGTGTGCATTGAAGTTGCTTATTAAAGGGAAGAAATTAGCATAAATGGACAGCTGCTTCTTGTTGTATGCCATTATCTCAACTGGAGTGTTTTAAGCTTCCAGCACTCTTCTGTTCCTAGTGTTTTTACCTCCTCCTGATGTCCTGTAGCACCTGTTTAGAGGTAAAAGCACTCGGGTAAGTGGTTTAATAGGCTGCGGCGGACTTGGGGCATCACTGTAAGCACCCACTGGCACTATATGTCACCGTTGGGTTTTCATGCAGCATATCCCTGTGTTAGCGTGGCAACCGATGCACCCCTTGAAAATGTTACGGAGTGATGTTCAATGCAGTGTTTTGTTTTCTTTGTGTTTGTAGCTCGACAGAGATATGCTGTAAAGTCTTAATTCTTTTTTTCAGGCCTACTCTGTCTACGATGAAGAGATCGGCTACTGTCAAGGCCAATCATTTCTTGCTGCTGTGCTGCTTCTACATGTAAGTGGTGGAGTTTTTACCCCGTTTGTTTTAAGCTTAAGAATAAATACTGCACCACTTGCCTAGCACGAACGTTGGTTAACTCCTGAACTGGTAGGGCTTCAGGCTACGTATCCACTTATATATTGGTCAATAACAATGTGATTTTAGACAGAGAAGAGTACATTGTTTAAAACTTACTGTGGTATTCGTAATGCCTCTTGGCTGCGGTCAGCGTTCGTTTCACTGTTCCTATTCAGGCCCCCTTCCCTTTGAAACTCTACGGGCTTGTACTCATGATCGCTAGTAGGCATGGAATTTGTGTATAAGACAACACTGTAAATGTTTCTGTTAAAGGGTTTCAAGGTCAGCTTTAAGCTTTTTAGAAGATGTTTTGTATTGGAATCAGTGAGAAACGTGGATGGTAATTGCCACAAGACTGGGATACACCGAAGCGTACCTCTGACGTCGATGGGATGTCAGTTTGGGGTCTCAGTGCTTTGAAGAATACGCTGCCGGTGTGGACTATTGTACTGTAGGCCTTTGGGCTTCTTGGTTTGAGAGATTGGTGAAGGATATAATAACATTTTAATTTTTTTTAAAGATACCGAATTACGCTTTTTTAAACTTAATTGTTGTTTGTACAAGTGATCTCGGAGCAGCAGCCTTTAATTGTGTGCATGTTCAGAAGCTAGAGAGATCTATGGTTACTGTATACCAGAAGCAAAAGTTTTAGATTCACTCATGCTTGGGAAATTAGAGAGGACTAGAAATCTGTACATCTTATTTATAGACCATTCTTTTCTAAAGTAATGTCTGCTTTTTATCCCATTTTCTATTGCAGGCATGGGTAGTTGAAGCTGAACAGTTCCTAAGCCCAGTAGTGTTTTGAGGTTTCTTTTCCCCAGCTGCTTTTTAGTAATTTTTGCTGCCATAGAGAACTAAGTATAAAGATTTCTCTGCGGTTTTCAGGGGAAGAGGAAGTCTGGCCTTCAGTGGAGGATTTTCAATAATGTTGTAAAGTCAGTGGAGTATATAGAAGAGATTGTAAACTCCATTCCTTTGAAACAAAAGCCAAATGATTAATGATAACAACCTTTTAGTTCTTTGTAACTGTAATCTGAAATATTTACTTGATGAGCAACTAAATCATTATTACTCCACTGAATCGGATCAAGATGGGGGATGCTTTCCAACAGGAGAACTGAACACTTTACTGAAACATAGGTTCTTTCTCTTAGCTTTTCCATTGTCATATGTCCACTTTTTTAATATCCATTGCATTAGAGACACTCACTGTCAAGAGTGAAGCATGTGTCATTTTAGAGTCCTTTCTTTAGCAATAGCTGCTGCTGCTTCTGGGAATAATGTATGCATTTAAAAAGGCTAAATTTCAAATAAGTTTCTTTTTATTTCATTCTCTTTGAAGTCAGTCTTTGGAGTGTGGCTGCTAGGGAAAACAACTATTAAAAAGAAATGTTGCAGAAAAGGAAGTTAAGTTTCTGCGAGTCCTTCATGACCAGTTTGGAATGTCTCAGCAAAGTTTTCAGTTTTAACAAACTCCATCTGCAGATTAATAATAGAACACTTGAGATGGATGTTCTGTCCTTTACAGGAACAGGATTGACCTGAAGTCAGACTTTACTGTGGAAATATGAAAGCTGAATTTTGATGTCAGGGAAAAATGTCCAAACACTGACGAGCTTTGATGAGTGTTTCTTCAGTTTTTGGCAGGAAAGGGATATTGAACTTTCCCAAACCAATGCTGAGTTGTGATATGTGGAACTTTTGTTAGCAGTTACTGGTCTCTCTTATTCATGCCGTCTAATAAATAAACATCAGGTGTGATGTCATTTAAAAAGGTAAATACACAGTTAAGAACAAGGGAAAGATCCTGTTGAACATGCTCAAGTAATACTGCTTCTGTCTCAGTTACACAGGTGACAAAGGGTTACGTTGTTCAAAATCTGTAAGATTCTGATTCTGACATGATTTTGGAACAAAGACACCTAGAAACTGCTTTGGTGTTGATATCTGAAAGCTGTATTTTTAGTCAAGTGATCGAGAGGTAATTTATTCCACAGAATACGAATGAAGTGCCATTTGCAGTGCTAGACCTCATTTTGTGTGTTAATATTCTTGTTTACTTTTAAACTGGATAGGGCCAGGTTCAAAAGTAGTGACAATTCAGCCTTTCTGTAACAGGGAGGAGAAGGGAGGTAAGGGCAAATGGAACCAATATGGAAGATTTAAATGCTCGTTGATAAATATGTTTTCCTCTCCCACAGATGCCTGAGGAGCAAGCTTTCAGTGTTCTGGTCAAAATCATGTTTGATTATGGACTCAGGGAACTTTTCAAACAAAACTTTGAAGATTTGCACTGCAAGTTCTATCAGCTGGAGCGCCTCATGCAGGTAGGTGTTCAAACTCGTGAGAAGTGAAGGGATCAGAACCTGCAAATCAAATCTAGCAGTTTATCTTATATGAGAATAGTGTTTGTGACCTCTTAGTAAGGATGAAGAGTGAGACCTATCCACATTGGAGGCTTTTTAAGAATAGAGCCTGTTGACTGGAGACCAGTTCGCTGCCGCGTGCCGTAGGTTTGAAGGCAGGAATGTCTGACCAGGTGGAGTGGCTCTCCTGTGGCCCGGCGTAACAGTGACTTTGGGCTCGCTGCAGGCGCCCCGCAGAGCAGCTTTGCTGTGTCAGCACATCCAGCAGCTGGGCTTCCTGCTAAGGGGAGAGCTCGGAGGTTGCACTCACTGTGCACGTGACATGGTGTCCTTCTGAGCATCCACACCGGGGCGACCCTCCGGCATCCTTACAAGGTCCTTCAGCGTGTCAGGCAGCTGGCTTGGCAGCCATGGGTGGATACAGGAGCCTGCCGTGCTGCACCGATTGTCACTCTACCCTAATTACTTCTGTTACTTTGAGATTTCAGCTACAGTTCCAAAACACTATAAATTAACTTTCAGTATTTATGTGGTTTTTTTATTATTAGGAATACATTCCTGATCTGTATAACCACTTCCTGGACATCAGCCTTGAAGCGCACATGTATGCTTCCCAGTGGTTCCTCACCCTGTTCACTGCAAAATTCCCTCTCTACATGGTCTTCCATATTATTGACTTACTCTTGTGTGAGGTATGTGTTTTACCTGGAGACGTACTGCTAGCAGCCTTTGACAGTTTCTTGCTATCTTGATTTATGTTCTTGCTTCTATCTGTTCTTTCAAAGCTAGGCACGTGATAATTATTTTTATGTAAAGCGTTATGTTTCTGCAATGAAAAAGAGTTCTCAGGATGTTAAAGATATAAATCAGGGGTCGATATCTGTATAAAAGTTTAGGATCTCCTATTTCTTATAACCCTGCAAAATCTATGTGAGATTCTGTACAGTTGTACAGTTTTCTGCACAACATGCTGTTGATTTCAGCAGTTAGAAGAGGCCTAGTTAGAAAGTAGAGTTACTGAGCGAAATTGGTTCTGTTTTACCTCAAACCAGGACAACGGGGCTCATGGGATGAGAATTAATTTACAAATATGTGGATTCCTCTGTTGTTAAATTTTATTATACACAATGGTAACTTTTTTTTTCCTAGAATATTACTGCATGGAGGCCATTGCGTATAAAATTGCCCAGCTAACTCTCATGCTGGTAATCTAACAAGCTTGGAGCTCTTTCTCCTCAAAACTTCAAGTCTCTTTATACTTCACGGCATATATTTAGAGAGCAAAATTCTTTACATTGAAATTTTGTATGTAATCTTGTTTAAAATAGTATATTTCATAGTATGCTAGTAGGTAGTGTAATTTGAGCCAGAGCTTATTAACATAAGTGAACAAATAACATTTTGTACTGAAGCATCCTTGAGTTATTTAATGATTTGCTTTTTTACTTGCTGGTTAGCATTATGCATCAATTCTTCATTGGATCTGCAGTTGTTACTGTGAAGCAGCAGTTTGCATTGCCTTTACTGAAGGGTTTCAGCATTCATGAATCTCCCGGTCAATGTTCGTACCCTTTCTCTGTGTCTGTCTGTCTGCTGCTTGCTTTGTCCACGTGCCAACGTAATAGAGAGCAACAGATGGTATCGAGAAAATCAGTTCTATTTGTTTAGAAACACATTTTCAATTCATAAATAGTAAATGAGTTCATAGTGAAGTTTTAAGGGGGTTTTATTGTTTTAAAGTAATAATGAAAGAATAACTTATTGCGAATAGGAAGGACAGAGTCTTGAAATGAGATAAGCAACGTGTCTTCATTCTCAAAAGTACTCCTCTGGTACCTTCTAGTCATCTAGTGACCATCTAGTCATTAAAAAATAAAGTACGGAACAGTGCCTTCAGCATTTCAGAGTTTCAGACTACTAAGGAGATAGTAAAACCTGTGTTGAAGCGTCGTTTTGTTATCTGTAATGGCTATCCAGTGAAGATACTTTCCTAATGGTTTGCAAAGTCATGCTCTGGGACTTTGATTTAATATAGCACCTGGTTACTCTTGTATCCTGGTTCTCTTTTTCAGGGAAACAGACAAACAGCAAAACCCACCAAATAAATTAATATCCAGGCTTGTAAATATGGAGAAATTAATTTATCTTGTCATTATTTTTCTCTCCAGGGAATAAGTGTTATCTTTAATGTTGCACTGGGATTATTAAAAGTGAGTATCAAATGTTACATTGTGATTTATGCATCATCATGCACAATACAAAAGATTAAGGTGCCTGTTAGGGTTTTTTTTAAATAAAAGTATAACATTTTTCTAACAACTTAGTGTATTACACGAGCTGTTGTCCAGCGTGTCCTCTACAGCACAGTGCTTTTGAGGGGGGTGGCGGGGAAGTAGAAGGTTGGAGAAATAGAAACAAACACTTATTTGGAGAAGGTTAAAAAGCAGTTATATTGTTGGAGCTTTACAAAACTGTTGTTGTGTTATTGTCTCTGGGAATTCAGTAATTGTGCAGAATCTGCTTTGTAGTTACTGTTTTTTTCTGTCCTTGCCTCTAGACTACCAAGGATGATTTGTTACTGACTGACTTTGAAGGGGCGTTAAAATTCTTCCGTGTACAGCTGCCCAAGAGATACCGTTCAGAAGAAAATGCAAAAAAGCTGATGGAATTAGCATGTAACATGAAGGTAAAGATGTGGTGATAGCAACTGCAGCCGTACCTTTAGTGGGTACCGTTTCTGCCTCCATATGTAACTTTGCAACTCGCTTGTCCAAACGCAAATACTGTGCAGGTGCTTTACAGTGAAGCACAGGGAAGCCCCAAGGTTCTCAGAGTGAGATGGGCCCACCTGGAGAACTCAAAGCCAGAGTGAATTTCAGAAAGCAATATTCAGTGCTACTAAAAATCAGACTACTTGAAAAAAAACTTAAATGACTAATGGCATTAATATAAAATAATTGCAGGTGTCTCTGCAGTTCTTTGATGAATCTTTCTCCAATAGTAGCTGCAAACAGGGTAGTATCTTTCATCGAGAGGCAGTGGGGAGGTTTCATTTAAAACAGAGTAAATAATGCAGAAACAGAATGTCATCGAGAGGCAGAATATGGCTGTTTTTAATTGCTGGTGCATGTGATGTTTATGTACTGCAATAAGGAGCTCATTAAAAATGCATTGATAGATTTACAGAACTTCTAGGTAGATGAAGGAATATAATCTGGCATTTAAAATTTCTTACAAGTCAAGGTAGGGAAACGACCTTGAGGTTTGTATATTTCCTGTGTAAGGTTTTGATTTGTCGTTGTTTTATGGTGGGGGATGTATGCCGCTTTTTGAAAAAGCATTTTAAGGTAATTTCCCATTGAAGACGATTTCACTTGTACTCTAGGCTGCTGACAATAACAGGTTAATCTGTTACGATCTTTGTAGTCTAAAGAGGGTCCACTTTACATGAAATTAAACAAAGTGCTGGCTGAGTTGTATGTTGTCTAATTCTGCCACAGTTAGCCGGAGTGTTTTAATAATGCAAAAAAGCATTGTTTTTCATGAGCAGCTCATGTGGGAGGTTGGCAGTATTGGCTTCCTTCTTGGCTTTTCCTTTGGGTACTGGAAACAAGCGCTGAGACGCTCTGGTTGGAAGCAGAGCTGTGACAGGTGCCGTGTTTGGTGTGCAGGTGTTTCTGAACATGAATCCTCTGTAAGTACCTGCTGCTCTCTGCGAGGGTGTTTTGAGGCTAGCAAGCTAAGCCAGGCTGTCTTTTAATGCCGTCATCGCAGCTCTTTGACTTCACCCACAAATCATTGATTAACTGTCATACAGTCAATGTTTAGGAAATTCTGATGATATTTAGACTTCTGACTTACAGAACAGAACCCACGTATCGCAGTAAACTGTCATCTCTGGTCCTTACAAGAGCCTTCTTTTAAACAGAATAGAAACACAGGAGCTACAGTTTGCTTTGTCTGTGGACTGGAGAGATGCTGTCCTATAAATGAATTAATCTCGGTAATTCTTGTTTTCTTAATAGAATTTATTCAGAGCTCTGTGAGCTCTCATGTATGTTTGAACTAATAAGGTAAATAGTGGAGGTCTTTTTTTCTTGATTGTGGGGTTTTTTAGATTTCAGTTGCCCACTAAGCCCCATTTCTTAAATACAACTATGTGAAATGAAAGTTCTAGCCCTTGACATTACGACTTTAGTTATATATAGCAAATATTGCATTACCTCACAGATGAAAGTGAGGCAAAAGAAAGCTTTGCTAATCAGTAAATATTGTGACTACCGCTTTATATGGGCACTTGGGAATAAGCCCAGAAAGTGAAATTTGCAAAAACAGTTACAGTTAGGAAGTTATTGATTCCTCTTTATAGATGGAATGATTGAGTTCTAAAATATACCTTTGATAATTTATTTAGTGTATTTTAAGGAAGCTATGATTATTTCTTTACAGTTTCATGTAGATTAATTTTTAGTCAAATGTACCGGTATGATTCAAAGTATCCTTTTTCCTTCAAAATTACTAGAGGAATTCTTTGTAGTATCAGTGCATTAAGTACACAACTTCCCTGGGATGTTAACATTGAAGGCATCTTGTCCTCGTGTAGTAGCTGTACGGATAGCAGGATTCTGCACGGAGTTCAAGCATGTCGTGTATGAAAGTAGTGTAGAAATTACGGAATAATCACGAATGAAGTAAGCTGCCTTAGCTCTCCAATCGTTTCACATTAGCCACAGAGTAGGGGTTGCACGTGCATCTGGTTAAGATCACGTGTAACGTCTGCATTTGCCTTTCATGTTTTCAAATAACAACTTGTTCCTCTTCCTACTCTGCCAAAATTCCCTGCGTTCCCAGTGCTGTGGGAAGTAGTTAAAGCTAACAGTCTTCTCTGAGCAGTACATGGCAAGGTTGTCCGCTGCTTCCTTGAGTGCTGGGTGTTTTTTGGGGGAGTTAAAATGGCAAGCTACGGAGGAAGCACAGACTGTGCTACTGGGCTCTGCACAGATGCTGAACACCTCTGTATCACACCCCTGTGTGGTGCCGCTGATGGGGGTGCTGCACATAATGGCTTTCTCTGACCTAAAATATAAGTCCTTTGCTGTCCTTTGTAGAAATCTCTGGCTCTGTATCTGGAAGTGTTTTTGAGCAGGAAAGGGCCTGATGTCAAAATAAATCATTTATAGGAAGGGAGAAGTAGCCTGTCTCCAAGGCATTGTGATTACAACAGCATTCTGCTGGAAAGGAGGTCAGTAAATGATCGGCTTGAGACAACACTCGATTCTTAAAGTCAGTCCTCGGTGTTGCTGTCAAATGCTAACAGAGTTACTGCTGCCTCCTGTGCCCCAGAAAACTGTGCTGGGACTTCAGTGTTCATTTCTGCTTCTATCAGCGTGCAAACCCACAGCCCTTGCTGACTTTCCCAGGGCACAGTTCCCTCTAGGGCTCCAATGAATTGGTGACAGTAGCAAATCTCAGGATCACCTCGCTATTGGTATCTAGAGGCAAAACTGATTTAACGTTCTCAGAAAAGTAGAAGTTGAAAACACAGTGGTGTGCCTGCCTTCCTTTTCTCTCTCACAGGGCTGGATGTCTCGCTTCCCAAGATCTAACCTTGAAGTAGCTTGAGGTTTGGTGTATGAAACCCAATAATCTGGGCAGTGCTTCAGCAGGGGCAGGGCAGTGAAATAATCTACTGAAGTTACTGGCTGCGTTGTCAGTAAAGGGTTAATACTCTGCGTGTTTGTCTGGAGTGCTTCGGAAGAGTAACTTGTGCAGTTGTGCTGTGGCTGGACTGACTCCAGATAAATGGGCTGGCATCTCCAAAAAAATGTCAACTGAAGTACGGTGAAATGTTTCTGTGCAGCTCTCGCTAGAGGGAGCCTAACTACCAGTTTTCTGCAGTTCATTTCAAGCAAGGCTGTTAACGATAAAACCAAAGAGAAGAGAAGCTAAACAAGTTTTCCATTCTGCCTGTCATTTATGCATGTAAAATTTGTTTAACATGTTTCTCAGACAAAGCCTTTTTAAAGAGGAAAACGTAGCTGTAGCTTCTTAACTTATGTGGTTTGCCAAAATAATAATAGAGGTTCAGCAGCAACTTTTAAGACCAGAGATTTAATTTAGACGCATACTAACTTGGACGTGAAACGCTCACAGTGGTCTTGGGGTGGTCTGTGTCGTAGCATGTGGCACAGCTGGCAGGTGACACCAGGAAAGCTGCTGATGGGGATCTGTCACACGTTCTCTTGTGTTCCCTGTCCTGCCTGAACACGGTGCACAAACTATTCAGTTCACCACCACCTTTCTCTCCCTCCTCGCAAAAGGGGAAACTGGGACCCTGAGAGAGTCACTTCCCTGGTCTTGTGTGTCTCTCTCAGAGCTGAGGACAGAATTCCGGCCTTCCGAAGCCCGGAGCAGCAGGGGACAGAGCGTATGTGCTTCTGGGCTGTCGCCGCTTGCCGAGACACCTCGGCAGCTCAGGGACTGGCTGTTTTCTACTGAGCTTGAGTGACACTGGCAGAAATGTCAGCTGAGCCCGCACTTGCCCTTTCAGCATTTGCAGTCTCATGTAAAGTAAACCAAATACTTCTGCGTGATGGTAAATGTTACGGCTGAAAAAGCAGCTGAAGAAACCTCAGCATCACGCTAGTTCAAAAATTAAACACATCTTGCGGGTTTCGAGGCAGTCGGTTATGCTAAGCCACGGACGTATCTGGAGCATCAAATAGCTACACAGCACCAAGGGAAGCTCAGGTAGGATGCTCCTGGGGATGCCTTCCGAAAGCTTTTCTGTGTTCCACAGAAGGATAATAGGAAGGGATGCTTCTGTGGTCATGCTGAGTGGAATACAATTTTTGACCATGTCTAAGGGTTTGATACTCAAAATTGAGTGAAGATCTCAGCGTGTTTTGTAGAAGGCAGGAGATGCCTAAAGCTTGTACCATAACCCTTTGTGAATTGTGTTTTTTTATTGATGTTCTGGGCAGGAACTAATGGGCTGCTTTAATTTAGATTAGCCAGAAGAAGCTGAAGAAATATGAAAAGGAGTATCACACCATGAGAGAGCAGCAAGCTCAACAGGAGGATCCTATAGAAAGATTTGAGGTAACGCTTACCTACTCCCGTCTGGTTTAACGCACAGTACCTGCAGGAAGTTCCTACTTTGACTCCTTTTTCTTTGACCTGGTTTCATTTTGTGACCGGTTTGGATACAACAGGGAAATCAGCTACGTGAACATGAAGTGAATCTGCATACGTTGGCAATGTTAATCAGGATGGGGTTGTTGTGAGCCCACCTCCACAATGAAAAAAGGAACAGTATGAATTTGTATTTGGGCTTATACAAGTGTTGCACTAGAGCCCGTTTCTAGCACTTGTGTAACATGCTGATTGCACCAAAAGCCAGGAACAGAAAGAAAATGTCTAATTGATTATAACTGCCTTCCATTGATTATAATCCTGATTTCACTCCTCTCCCTAATTTCAAATGATGTGTGTTATGGTAGGTGTATGATTTTAGAAATATTTTATATAACAAATATAATATAGGAATAAATTTTATATGTAAAATAATGTATGGGTATACATAGCACAATAACACATACACATAAATTCATATATTTTAAGCTGAAAAGTTTTATGTAAACTTTCTTTAATATCTGTCTGTGTGCTGGAAGTTGTAACAGGAGGGAGAAAATAGAGTGTTTTTCCCAGGATCCTCCGCCCACCTGTTTCCCGCATGCAAATTCTATTTTCAGCCAAGAAAATCAGTACTTGTAGGGACCTCCTGGCAAGCTATTGGTGACAGAATGACACCCCTACTTTTGCAGTCTTCAAAAACATTTCTGTAGCTCAACAAGTAATAGCTGAGCAGAGTTATTTTTATGTGGTTTCTGCACAAGGCTAATAATTTATTTATGTTATATTTACAATATGGCTAGCTAGTTTTGTCTTCATTGAATTTCATGGAGGTAGAGTTGTCTTTGCATATGTAAGATAGAAGGCAGGGATTTATGCTTAGGCACAGTAAGCGCTGTGTTTTATAGACAAACACCTGGGAAGGCCTTTTTCTTGATTTCTTTTGCTTTGTTTCCCACAGCGTGAGAACCGGCGCCTACAAGAAGCAAACATGAGGCTTGAGCAAGAAAACGATGATCTTGCACATGAACTGGTGACCAGCAAGATTGCTCTGCGAAAAGATTTAGACAATGTAAGACATGTCTTTATGCTGCCTAGTGTGGACGAGGTACTAGGGCTGATCCTCTAGAAGATACCTAGGTAGATTCCCTGGAGGAGATACCTAGGGTATTTTTTATTTGGGTGGGATAGGATTCTTTCCTCTGTGTCCTTATTGCAGACTGATGATAGATAGGCCTGTGCCAGAGGTCCACGGGAAACAGAACTGGTGACTGAAATACTAATTACGCTGGAAAGCGGAGTAATTTGAGGAAGAGGAGAGGTTCTGAGCCTGTACTTGAGTAATTGCTTTCTTCTTCTCTGTGTATATTAGAAGAAAGTTTTGCAGGAGCTAAGTCAAGTCTTTGAATCATCACAGAGATAATAACATGGATGCTGTGTTCTGTTTTCCTTCAACTAGTATTCTTAGGAATAACATTTCACAGCAGACAGGCTTTTTTGCAAAGTGCCTAATAAATTTGGAAGTCTGAGTCTGTCTGGCTCTCGGTGGAATCACGTTCCCAGGTACCTTAGGCAACGCTGAAAATGTTATTGTGGTTTCCATTAGGCTTGTTGAAATCTGCCCATGTGAACTCATCATCCTGGGTTGTTTCTCATATCAGTAGAGCTCTTGGGAGGAAACTTCGAGTTCACTTTGTTATAGGATTAATTATTTTTTTTAAGCTTGCTGTCCCATTCCCTTCTTTACATACTCATGTTTGTGAGAGTTTATTAGGATGTGCTTTTTTGTTTGTTTGTTTGTTTTAACAAGACATGCAGAGACAGAAAGACACTGGCATTTGTAGTGCAGGTGGTAGCTAGAACGCCTTGAGTCTGTCTGCTTGGGGAGATGAGGGGAAGAGTTCAAGTGCTCGTGTTTTGCCATTCTTGTTCTGTACCAAGATAAGTGCATTTCTGGAATCTCAAATGGAAATCACTTTTGAAAATCATACAGTGCAGGAGTTGACAGACTTTAAAATGTCTCAGCTTATCTGCTTCAGAGAATTTAAGGTTTCCCATGGTCTCCTGGAAAATTGCTGTTGGAAAAATATTCATAGTAAATGTTGATGCTACTGGGTAAATGCTGCTCTTAATGAGGTTTGGTTTATGACTTTCAGGTTTATTACGTCTACTGCTCTTTAGTGTTAAAAACTGTGAATCATAACAGTATGTTCTAGAAGCAGGGTTTTCACAAGGCATTGCTATGTTCACTTCCCGTTCCCGGTGCTTTTTCACTTCATTAAAGACAGCTCGTAGAAGGCTGTGCAGACTGCGCAGTGGTTGCACTCAGAGGCCAGACTCCAGCAAAAAATGTACTGAACAAGCTTTTTGTACCAGCTACTAACTGTTGTGTGTGGCTGCTTGTGCCTGTTTGCGCCGCCGTTATGCTTTTACGTTGATTCGTTTAAATGGAGAGCTGAGAGGGGAACAAAATTAAGGAAAACCTTAGAGATACCTCATTGGATATATAATAGCCATGCCGTCAAAGATGGCAAATGATGTTGGCAGCATTTGGGTTATTGCCCAGGAGGAGATAGGTAGGTTTGATCCTACTTTAGGACCCTGATTAATTCGTCTAATTGGATCCTGGAAGGATAAGTTTCATTCTACTAGCCAGATGTCCTGAAAGAAAAGTACCAAAGGGCATTGTTTAACACACCTTTTGTAATACCTTCATGGCACGTCTGAAATCTTGCAGCCTAAAAGATCAAAGCAAAGCATTTGGAAATACAAGAATTTCCTTAATATCCTTTGCACTAGACCGGAAAATAGGCTTCATTTTTCTACTGTTGCTGGACTCCCACATCCCAGTTTTCTTTACCTTTAAAACAGCTTAAAACCTGTGTATAATGAAAAGATGTTCTCCCTGCCTTTGCCATCTGTTTTAAAGGATCAGCAGGACTTTAAGGGACTGAAATTCACATTTTGATTTTCTTCCTTTGAAGGGAATTGGTACAGCTACTTTCTGAAGATTTTACATATCAGTTGAGTTATTGATCTATTTTTATGTAGAATTCATACAGCTATTGGGAAGTACCGTGTTGCTGTGTGTAAGACAGGAAAAGGTGACTTAATTTTGCAGAGAGAGTTTTTAGTGGTTTATAAAGAGCCCAAGATTTTTCAACGATACATCCTTATTCTTAAAAAAAACTGCAGTAGAAAAAACATGGTATGCTTTCTGTGGTATATCTCTTTTCTTTACGGAGGAACGGAGAGGGAGGTCTGACTCTTGTATTTGCTTTGGCAACTAAGTTTTTTCATGCGGTGTTTTCTGGGTGACATAATAAAGATGGCGTCACATCCATTGGTAGGTGTCATAGAGTTAGTTCTGGGGTGGTTTTGAGTGTTCTAGAGGCATCTTTCATTAATTCTATTTTCATTGCAAGGTTGAATGTTTGCAAATTGAACTTAGTTCTGAGCTGGTTATAGTCTTTTATCAATCTTGCACATAGTGAGCTGTTCTGTGCCTTTTGTTGTCTTCCAAATGTATTTGTCAGCTTTCAGCCCGGATGAGAAAAAGAACTTATTTCTGTTACTGGATTTCTTTGGAGGAATCCCTACACCAGTTTTGCTAAAATAATGACTGAATTCAAGGAGGGGTTTTGAAGTGATGGACTGTAGTGATATACTTTGTTAATTTTGATTGTTGTTGCTTTGCCGTTGCAGATGGTAATTTTTAGAAAAGTAATTTCCAGAATAACGTTTTATTATTAATAACAATGAACAGACCCTTATTAAGAAGAATGAAAGGACTGGGATCTTGGCTGTGTCCTACTGCAGCCCGTGCCCGTGGCTGCCTAGCAGCACCGGCACCGCGAGAAAGCCTCTCTCCAGTGCTCGACTCCTCTCTTTGTGTTTCAGGCGGAGGAAAAGGCAGATGCTCTGAATAAGGAACTGCTAATGACCAAACAGAAGCTGATTGATGCAGAAGAAGAAAAGAGGCGCCTAGAAGAAGAATCAGCTCAGGTTAGGGGCATTTCTGTCATTTTCACATTTCTGTGCAGTACAGAAATAAAAATTTTTAAAAAGTGACAAGTGTGGGAAGGGCTTTGTGTTCAAAGCCATGTTTGTCCCTCTTCTGTAGTGTAAAGGGCGTCAGCAAAGCAGAATTCCTCGCTTTCCTGACAGGTGCTTCGTAGGGTAGCGAATTTTTAACTTCAAATCATGAAGGCACAGACTGTGCCAGAGATTGCTGCACAGAGAGGCAGTACAGGAGTTCAGCTGTCAGCACTTTATTTTAATACTTTCTTCTCTTAGCTAGTCAATTTTTCTAACAAGGATGGCCACCAAAGTCCAGCTTTTCCTTGTCTGCATGGAGCTGAGCTAGATTATTGTTCCCTGGTGCAGAGGATAGCAGTGAAGTTAAGGAGAGGGGGAGGAAATACCACCTGGTTATTTTTCGGACTGTACAAATATATAAACCTTTTTTTTTTTTTTTTTTTCTTCTGCAGCTGAAGGAAATGTGTCGTAGGGAATTAGATAAGGCAGAGTCAGAGATCAAGAAGAACAGCTCTATTATTGGTGACTACAAACAGGTAAGTACAACATAATGATGATGTGGTTTGCTGTCAGATTGCAAGACTTTCTCAGGTATTTTAGGAGCTTTCTGGAAATAAGTGTATTCTGCGGCATGCATTCGAGGAGACGTTTTTAGATATTTTAAATGGGAAGCTTATGGTTTTGTGCTTTTTTTCCCCCTGAGATCCTGATGCTCGGCGGTCAGTTCTGTTTGCCCCTGATGTAGGTGTTTGTAGGTCATCAGTCACCACAGCATCAGTTACAGCCCAATGCTGTTCAAATGGGCCCTTGTATATCAAAGGTTCACCTCATTCCAAAACCATGTTCTCTCCCAGCTTCTCTTCTTCAATCAGATGGTGACTGCACTTAAGAAATAAAAAGGTGCCTTTTTCCTTTCAAAGATTTTGCTTTGGAATTCAAGCTCCTGATCACAAGGTATCCAAGGGAGCAAATTCATGTATCTTTTTAGTGGGCCCATAACTTTCAAACATTCTTAAATTTGCATCACGCAGGTTTCAAGGAATGAACTGGTGTGTTTACTACTCCGGCTGTCTTGCCTGGTTCTTTTATCCCAAAGGCAACAAAAAGAGCCATGCTATTCCTAACCTTTTCTGGCTCCTTTAACAAGGCCAAATTGCTAATAACTTAGGTTGAAATTGCACCTTTCCTTTGGGCATAGAAGAATATATAGAAAATGAGAATACATACAATGAGACAACTTAATGCAGCATCCCAATTTACCTGGTTTTCTGAGAGCCCTCAGACTATCCACGTTAATAGTCCTGTAGAATTTATTTGTGTTTTAGCATTCATTTGGGAGGAAATTCACATTTATAAATGGTCTGGTAACATAATTTTTCTTGTCAGATTTGTTCCCAGCTGAGTGAGCGACTGGAAAAGCAACAAACAGCAAATAAAGCTGAAATTGAGAAAATACGGGTAAGAGGCCAGACAGATCCACAGTCTACAATGTTTAAATCTTTGCAGAATCATAACAGAAAGCACACAGTTTATTTCTTTACTAAAACGGTGGCTGACAGAGAGTTCCTTAATGACTTAGATTTGGAAAGAAGATGATAAGGGGTAGATCTGGGAGAAGAGATAACAACTGTCAGCTCTGTCCCGTGCTGTATTGGTTACATACTAACCTTGATGCTGGGCAATAATAACCGAATTTTTTTGAGGGGTCTTTTTTTCTGGAGGAGATTTCTCTGACCGTCTTTTACCATAAAGTAACACGTAGGCCGTACAGAGCCCATTACTGTAGCAATACCATATTACCAAAAATACAGCAGGGTTTTCCAGAGCCCATAAATTTGGGGGTGGTTGGAGTTCCTGCTCGGCTGCGCTTCCCCGGAAGTTCCTGAGTTTGCAAGTCACTAGTGGTCCCTCTCGTGTGGTGCTGCTTTGCAGAGCAGAGGCAGGAAAAGGCTTTGATCATATCCCCAGCACTTCAATGCAAGCATTCACAATCAGGTATTTACTTTAGCAAAAAGTGGATGACTGTGAGCATTGCCGGGAGTTCTTCAATAAAGAAGGCCGTGTGAAGGTTGCTAGTTCTGCCAAGGACGGTTCAGATGAGGACACAGACGAGGAGAAGGAAACGCTGAAAAACCAGCTGAGGGAAATGGAGCTCGAGCTGGCCCAGACCAAGTTGCAGCTTGTGGAGGCGGAATGTAAAATACAGGTAAGGCTTCGGAGGTTTGTTTTGCAGTCCATACGGTATGCCCCCATTCCTAGAAAAATGTGTGTTGTAGAGGGATTGGATCAGATCCCGTTGGTTGAAACCGTAAACTGCTATTTCCTGCATGGGTTATTCAACCAAACATTGGGTCTGAAACTTAGTGTACGCAGACAAAATAATTGAAATTGTATTGAAGTATTTCCCGGCTACTACAACTTCCAGACATCTGCCTGGCTGCGGTGCAGTACTTACTGACTGTTCTGCAACTTCTTGGAAGAAATCCAAGCCCTGACAAAGTACTGAATCATGCCTTTCTTTATCTCACAATCGATGTTAAATGAAGAAGTTACATGTGACAAATGTTAGACATGTTTCGTAAAACATGATTGGAAAGCACTCCAGGTATTTGAGATATTTGTGTAAAATATGACAACATCGTTCTTTTAGCCTCAAACTGGCATGTCAGCTCACAGAAACATAAAAATTATTTTGTAGAAAGTTCACTTCCTACGGGAATAGCTTCTTCTCAGATGGGAAAGAATTAAAGGATTTGGATGTACAAAAAAAGCTGAATGTTTCACAAAGGGCAATGACACAAGTCTTCATTTGCTTTTCAAAGCTTTTTTTTTTTCCTTCATCAGCTTGTTGTGCTACTTTTAATTTATGTAAGACTTGTTTCACTTCTAAAGTGTCCAAGAGACGTAGATGTCCTAGAGCCTTCTAAGTTTAAGTCATGTAACCTTGTGCTGTGAATATGTAACAAATTAATGAAATGACTCTTCCGTTTGCAGGATTTGGAGCACCACTTGGGTCTGGCATTGAATGAAGTACAAGCTGCAAAGAAAACATGGTTCAACAGAACAATAAGCTCTATAAAAACAGTGACTGGAGTCCAAGGAAAAGAGACTTGTTGAAAAGCAGTTCTGTCAAACACACCTTCTTAACACAACACCTTTTGTTGCCTTCGTTGGCCAGATGTTTAATTCTGTGACATGAGAGGACCAGAATGTAAATAAAATAGAAACACAGCATGTCAGGATTTCAATAGGTCAGTGATAAAGAGGCTGGAAACACAAGAAGGGTTTTATTGCTAGACATGGGATCTTCATACTACTGATATTTAACAGGTGATGTAGCTAGATTGAAGCTCTTCAGAGAAACACTCCATTCTGCGGTCTGGCTGGAGGCTTTTCACAGACTAGGTACGAGAACTTACCAAACCCTGATTGTTAAGTTTACATATGATAGGTTTTTTTACAGTTATAACCTTTTTTAATATTTTATTTGAAAGGAAAAGTGTCACTAACAAAGTAAAAAAAAAAAAAAAAAGGAAAAAAAGAAAAAACCAAACAACAAAAAAAGAGACAACTTCAGCAAGAACTACATCAGTGCCAGAAAGCAGTCCCCAGAGGTAGGATATGGAGAGTAGGAGGTGACATGTTTTGCTTTATGAATGGGGATGATTTCAGCATTCCTGTCGAGCAAACCCCACTTTGTTTTAGTAGATGCAGCATCCATCTCTCTGTGTTTGGCATTTCTTTCTGTTACTAATCAATTCTATGCAACTCTGGGCTTTTTTGGCATGGGCTGCCAAACAAATTCACAACCTGAGGCTGGGAGACTTGTCTAAGTGCGAGACAAGAATAATCAGAGTTCTTGGCAAATTTCCGTTTCACTTCTGTGTCATATTGTTTGATCCACATATCAACAGCGTTAAAATTTCCAACACCAGGACTGCTAATAAGTACTAATAATGTGGATGGTCTGACATTTAATTGAGTCTTTTTGTCTGTTTTTTGTCAAGGTTTTTGTTCTGGTTTTGTTTGTTTGTTTTTACCCGGCTGTAGCAGGCCTTCTGTGAAGCTCTGAGAAAGCTTCCAGGATTTAGTTTTGCACATAGGTATGAATGGGACAAAGAAAAAATAAACTGAGATATATATGAGGCAGAAATCACTGCGTGAGTGTAGCTGCGAGCATTTATAGCTATCCAACTGGCTTCCCTGGTAACATGTTCAGAGGTTGTGTAGGTCATTTTTCACGCTCGATGCAGTTGCACTAATAGGTGCTAAACGTACTTGGATTTCTTATTCATTGGATTGTCTTGAGTTCTCACCAGAAAGCTGTAGAATGGAGTTTTGCACCTTGTAATTTTTTTAATTTATAATGGTTTGTGTTATGCTGAAGTATCTATTGCATCAGTGGATAAATTTTGTGTGCAGTGTGAGTATAAGCTGGTAACAATAAGAGGCACTGGTTTGTATATAAAGATATTTGGTTTATTTTGTATTTCTACCTTTTTCTTGTTTACTGTACTAATGCTAGCTAATGTACTCTGTAACTACGGAATAGAACATGCTATGTCCAAGCTTTTTTCCTTAACTGCATACATTATCTCTATTGTTTAATACCAAAAAAAAAATAATACTGTAACTCCATCAATATTAGATGCGTGGACATTGTGGTAGCATAGTTGCAGTGTGTATACTTTATGAATTGAAATATAAACTAGTAAAATTGTATAACTATTCTGTTGTTTCATTTCATTTTAACAGGAAATTAATTACATATTTTGCAATATAAAACTAAGTCTCTTCTTAAAGTAGAAGCAGCAGCATCTGCAAGCTTCTCTAATACCAAAACTATAGTCATGCCGCAAAGGGCTTTGCTAAAAAAGACTGCATATTCTAAGTGTTGCCAACACTGCTTTATATAATAAAATCTAGGGTTTGCTTGGAAAAAAGAAACTGCAGAAGTGACCTTGTGCAGCTTGAGGCTTGTGACTCAGTATTTCTCAAACATGTCCAATTTAGAACATTTTTTTTTTTTCCATGGCACTCCAAATTCTGCTTGGATCTGCAAAATAAATGTAGGCTAGCTCTGCTTATCATCATCAGTAACAAATTCTGTGGGGTCAAGTGTCGTTCACATCATCATCATCTTCTAGGATTTTCTAGTCGTAGCTGAATGTAGAGTTTAGCTGTGCGACTGGCTGACTGCACTAATTGGGTCACAGTGCAGCACAGGCTCCCCTAGCCGTGTGTGTTCTGCAGAGATAACAAGGAGTAAAAATGTATTTTTGTCACCAAAATGACTAAAGGTGACTCCGAAAGCAGCCCTGCTCTAGGAGGCTGTAATCACGTTGTCACTTTTCTAGCCATACTTTTGCTTTAAGAGAATGACATTATAAGGTTGTGCGTGGTCTTTGCTGCTTTGTCTTTCACAGAGGTGCATCCCTTGGTAACTTCAGCTCCGCGATTTCTCAATAATTACAACTGTTGGAGAAAGTGCGAAGGTAAACATGGGAAGGGGGAGCAGGGGGGAAGAAGGAACAATTCAGTCCCAAAGTACTTCCTCCACTTATCTTCCCCAAAGGGACTGAGAGATAGCGTAGGTTGCGCTATCCTCCAAAACTGAGGTACGTAAAGGGAGGGGAAAAGTTGTTCTTCCATTCTCCAAGTAAACATTACTTCAAAATTGCATGCAGCATGTACTCCCCATTTTAGTATGGAGACGTAACATGCATGATGAGAAACTAAATTCTTCACAATGTTTTATAAGAAACATTTTGTAGTCAGTTTGCAGTCATTATGGATCATTTTAGATATCTACCTAAAGGATTTTGATGCTCAGAAATAAATATTACCAACATATTTCACATCTGACTCCATCCAAAATATCCGCAGCTAATTAAGAAAAAGGGATCCTCTGCTGAGATGCACATCTTTGGAAGTGCAATTACATGTGTGAAACACAAGGAAGCAGGTCCTTTTTAAGGAAGATGAATTAGCAGATGTTCAAGACTACAGATAAGCAAGGTAAAAAAAAAAAAAAAAGACATTGAGTCAGAGCCACAGGAGTGTTTTAGAGACTTGTAAGTGAAAAGGAATGAGTGTATTTGGTAGCTTTTTTGGCATTAGAACCATACAATGGTTAGAGTTGGAAGGGACCTTAAAGATCATCCATTTCCACCCCCCCTGCCCTGGGCAGGGACACCTCCCAACAGCCAAGGGTGCTCCAAGCCCTGTCCAACCTGGCCTTGAACCTCCAGGGTTCAACCCCGGCCAGGGGCTCACCACCCTCACAGGCAGCAATTTCTTCCCAATAGCTCATCTAAATCTCCCCTCTGCCAGTTTAAAACTGCTCCTCCTCCTTATCCTATGGCTCCACTCCCTGATCCAGAGTCCTTCCACAGCTTTCCAGGACTCCCTTTAGGTCTGGAAGGGGCATAAGGTCTTTCTGGAGCCTTCTCTTCTCCAGGCTGAACAACCCCAACTCTCTCGGACTGTCCTCCCAGCAGAGGGGCTCCAGCCCTCCCAGCATCTCCGTGGCCTCCTCTGGCCCTGCTCCAATGGCTCCGTGTCCTTCTGCTGCTGGGACCCCCGGAGCTGGCGGCAGCGCTGCAGGGGGATCTCCCCGCGTGGAGCAGAGGGGCAGAATCCCCCCTTGCCCTCTGCCCACGCTGTGGGGACGCAGCCCAGGATGCGGTTGGCCTTCTGGGCTGCCAGCACACATGGCCAGCTCGTGTTGAGCTTCTCAGTGAGCAATCATCGTTAATAAGATGGTTAGTTATTTGCTGGTAGTCAATCACCTTTCAGATGGCGTATGCCTCTCGGCTGGTTTTGTGCACTGAACTCGAGGTAAGTGCCACTCTGCTGATGCTGGGGTTTGAGTCTCTCGTGCTCCAGGCTCCAACTTGCTAATGCTTCGCGTGTTTGTGCTGCATCGTTAAGTTCCTGTCGTCACGTAGGGTGGTAGCTCCAGTGTTACAATCTCATTTTTGTTGCAGAACTACTTGGCTCCTCAGGGTCTGCAGCTGGAAGCGGATATTCGAGATCTATCAGAAAGTTTTACCTTTAAGCATTGCTGGTAAGCCTGCCTGAAATTTATATAACCACCTCCCCGACTTTTTTTAGCTGCCCTTCTTATCCGTGGCAGTGATATAAAGTTCCTGTTATCAAGAGGAGGATTTCGCTCCATCTGTTCAGCAGCTTGGCTTGCGTTCATCCAGCCTAACTTTAGACACTTCGGAGGTGCCTAACGTAAGAGCTTAATCCGGGAGGGTTTTCAGCCCTCGGCAGGAGCGGGGACGGTGCCGCGGGGCGGGCGGCTTATCCCGGCCACGCACCCCTGCCCTCAGTCTGCGAGGAAGCTAACGCGAGCCCACCGAACTGAAGGCCCTTCTTAGATTAAAAGAAAAAACCAACACAAAAACGTGGCTTCTGTGTGCACAGTGAGGAATGCTGTCTATTTTAAATTTTACTCCTTCCCCCCCCCCCTTTTTTTTATTGTGCAGTATTATTCCTTCTCTGTTAACAAAGGCAATCGAGGATTCTGCACACAAAACCTGCAATTTTTTGCTAGAATTTACTGCTGCACATCCGTAATGACTTTGAGCAACAAGGACTTGGTTTTGCTGCATTTGCTGCATGCTAATGAAAGAGGACAAAGTGTAATCCTGTACTGAAGGCTTTTTCTTCGGATAATCTGGCCACACAGCTGCAGTCCAGTTACAGGAATGGCCGGGACTGTGAGAAAAGCATGATTGCCCCTGTTAAGAAACTGTGTTTGTCGCCTGATGTGGGTGTAACGCTGGAAGTCAAGTGTTTTTTCTCGATGTTTTTAAGTTCCAGCCGAACACGAGCTGAGTGGAACTGCGCTGACTTTGAAGTTTAACATGCGGGTGTCTGTCTGAGGTTGGCTCAGTTGAGGAGAGGCAGTGCGGAGCGCCCCAAATGCTCCAGGCCCCTCCTCGTACAGTTGTAAGGAGGCAAAAGGAAACCCCGGCCGGCGCAGCCCCCGCCTCAGGGAAGGCGCCGTCGCCGGTGGCTCCCGGCTCCCTCCTGGGGGGGGGCAGACCCCGCCGGTCCCGGAGCGCTCTCTGATAGGCTGGCGCGCTGATTGACAGCAGGAGCAGCCCTTGAGGGACGGCGGCTCGAGGGGGCTGTCCTCGCGCGTCGCCCACGGCGGCCGCTCCACGGCGCCATCTTGTTTGCTGGGAGCATCGCGTTAGGTGAGGCTCAGCGCCATGGCGGTGCGCGCTGCGCCGAGGGAAAGGGGCGGTGGCGAGAGGAGAGGCTGGGGCTGCCTGGGCGGGGAGCAGATGGTGGCTGAGCAGCCTGTCCAGAGCTGCTGGGCCACCCCTGGTCCTGAGGCCTTGAGGGGAGCAGAGGCCTTCCAGCATGGCGGTTCCTGCGTTCCCCACGCGGCGCCTGTGGGGGATCTCCTCAGAGGGCCGCTCTCCTTGAGCTCACCCTGGCATCTGCAGTGCCACGTGCTGGTGGTGTCTGGAGAGCACTAGGGCAGGGGAAGATGGCAGAGGTTTAGAAGAAAATGTTAATTGCTGGAGATTGATAATACTTGGGGGGAAACCTGTGCTGAACTTGGTAGTGTTTTAATGGTGTTTAAGAAGGTGTAAAATTTTCTCTTTAATCTGCATGGGATTTAAATTGCCTTGTCTCCCCCCCCCTTTGCAGACACCACCATAGGCCCCTCAGGTGGAGGAAGGTGGTAGGTCCTCTTGCCGTGTAGCATCAGCACCTGCTATTCCAGTGGGTTAATTTTTATGTCAGCTTGTCACAGTCGTAGGCAGGTTTGTTCCTTTCTTGCACCAACTTTGCTGAAAGGTGAAATGAGGCCTCCTGAAATGGAAAGCTTTGAAATAGGATGTGAGAACTAATAAAGCACTGTGCGCTTGAACTGTTTGATCTATAATGTGATGAGTGGCTGCCTTGTAGTGTTCTCCCCGTGGAGACCCTGCACAACAAGAAGCCAATCAAATCACTAACTGCTGAGCAGGTTAAGGCAGTTCATGGTTTCCTCCTCCCTGTTACAGGCTCTGCTGAATGTTGGTTATATTCTGCTGCTGGAAGTACTGAAAGCTTGAATAAGGAAAAAAAAAAATCCACTTCTGTAACTCTTAGAATCTCTGAGGTAATGCTTGTATAGATACGTAAAAGGAGGCTTATTTCTGTGCTGTAGCTAATCTATGTAGGGAAAAAAATCGCTATTACAGATGTAATGCAGACAAATGTATTTAGATGGGGTAAAGACTGTTGTAAATACAAGTTTTCTGATGTCTGTTCCTGAAGTAATGAGAGCAGAATTTGATGTATCTGATGTCCCCTTGAGGACTGCAGAAGCAGTTTGCTAACCAATTTTGTGACGTATATTTTCTTTTTAATAGAGTAATTATATTACAGAGTTTGGCCCAAATTGGCATGGCTGAAATAGCCGCAGATGGCACTGAAAAAGTCCTGGAACCTGCAAGACTTCTAAAGAGCAATGTTAAATAGCAAGGTTCTTAACAGAAACCATCTTTGTTGAATGATCTTTTAATGTTAAATGAAATGTTCTCTTTACTTTTAGTGAGCTAAAATATATTTTAATAAAATTCAGCAATTAGGTAGTTCAAGCAATGAACTAATCAAGACGGAATCTGTCGGGATGCCAAATAGCATCCAGCCAGAGATGCAGATTGCGAGATAATATTTCTCTTTGTAGTGTCTTACCCTTGTTACATGTATTATTGAGTCTGCTTGGCACATCGTATTAATTCTATGTATATCAGAAAAAAAAGAAAGAAAACACTTGCAGGTGCTTTCTTGCAGGTGCATTTCTCATCCTGTAGTTTTTATTTATTTGATTTTTTGGCCTTAGGACAATCAAATCTGTGGTGAGTTTCTGCTTGTCTAATGATTAACTCTACAAGACCTAAACCTTCAGTTTTACTAAAAAGCACACTCTGATGAATATTTTCCGTCTTAACGTGCAGATTTACAGTGTGGTAGAACTAATAGAATGATCAAACTGCACTAAAAGGTTGGTCCTTCTCTCCCTACTGCACCTTCCTCCTGGCTTCCCGGTGGCAGCACTCACCCAGCCATACCAGTGCTAGTGTAAGAGAGGGGACAGAGCTACAGACAGACTGGTGGTTATTTGCTACGGGGTCAAATCCTTAGTTTGCAGCAGTAGGGACGGAGCAGTTAAGTTTTAATGTGCACTTAGGCTCTTCTCAATCCAGTAGGGTTAACTCGAATATCCTAAACCGGTTTCGCAGTAAAGATACGCTGTAGCACTATTCTTATGACTCTTCTTTTTGCCATAGATGAATCTGCTGTTTTAATGCTGCTTTTTGCTTTCTGTAGTGAAAAGTTTTTGTGATAACTGTGCCAGGTGCTTGATGTTCTGGAGGCAGGTGATGTAGGAAAAATGCCAACTGTTTTTTGGAGACAGTCTGTTGCTGATTGAGCTTTTGCTAAGAGAAGGGTGTACCATGGGCGCTGTCCTAAAAGGTAGTCTGAACTAGATGTAGCTGATGCGTGACACATAGTGCACTGCTCTGAACCAAATGTTCCAGATATGCTTTGCACTTTATTTTGTGTTTACAGTTTTCCCTTGCTTCAGGATGCAAGAAAGAGGAGCATATTCTAGCATTCTGGATAAATGCTGTCTTCCAGATGCAGAGCTGACATCAGAGGTGTTTGCCGTCAGAAGCCAGTTGCTGTGGGCTTTTAAGAGTAATGACTTACGCTGATTTGCCAGCAGAGCAGTTGGTAGTGTTTTATTACTATGTTGTTATAAAATTTCCAGTGGCTAGTTCAGACCAGCAACAAAACTGCTTAAACTGCCCCATCTGACTTTGCCTGGGAGCACTTTTAACGAACCGTGCAGCGAGGAGGTCCGTGGCTGTGATAGTGCCTGGGAGGATGACGGTGACAAAGGTGCCAGGGACGTATTGCTTTGGCACAGCTGGATCTGGGAGACACATTCCTGAAAACCGTTGCCTTTCAGCATGCTGACCCTTGTCACTGAACTTTATAGCTTGTTTGAATGAATTGTTGAGAAATAGTCAAATTGTTAAGGCTGGAATTTTCCAAGGAATCTAATGATATAAAGTGCCTAGCATTAGTAAAAACCTGTATGGGAACTCTCATTTTCTTTTAGCAAATCCAAAATCTACAATCTGAGTGATAGTTGGAGTAGTTACGAGACTGGAACGCTCCATATTAGTCTTTTATGACTCTGTTCTGAAAGTTGTGTTATGTCCTTGTATGAAAAGGATCTGCTAGAAGGAAGTGTAGTAAAATCAAAGTGTGTTGGAAGTAGATCTGTGGGATGTGTTTCTGATACATCTTGGCTTGGAGTACTGGTAAGTCTTCTGTTAACTCTCTTGTTTTACTAATACCAGTTCAGATATGAGCTGTGGCAAACTTTATAGCAAAAGTTAATCACATAATAGTGAAAAGTTTTTCAGAATATGAAGCACTTAATTTCGCCCTAACATTATAATTACGGTAAATTTATGTTTTAATCGGCTTTAGTGACTTGCGTTACAGTTGGAGGTGATGTGACCTTAGTTGTTCGCTTGCTGTATCGTGATTTCACTTTATGGGCCTTTGGTGTGCAGCTTGACTCCGTACATGACAGTCTCTGGAGGTGATAACTATTCAAAGTACATGTTGTTTTCTAGAAGTGAGCAGGCTGTTTTAGTTACAGTGTTGCAGAGGTTCACCTTGTATGACAAAAGTCACGATTTTTAGGAAAGTTCTGCAGCACTACAGATGGAATCACAGCCACTCTGGACTCTCAGACTCCGCAGTATGAGCAGAAGCCCTGACCGTGCAGAGTGTGCAGTTAGTGTATTCCATGAACACACCAAAGCTGTGTGTTTAAACTCCCTGCTGCGAGCATCTGTTGATGCATAGAGTTGTCTGTGCAATCCAGGGTAAAGGGTAGCTTTAGAGCCACATTCATAAATGAATTTTGGGAAGTGACGCTAAAATGACTCCTGATGGGGTTTCCCCATCTATCCAGACACTTTATCCTACATAGGGAAAACTGTTGTGCATATTTCATTCAATTTCTGTGCCTGAGAAAAAGTAGTAAAATACTTGCTGAGACTAAGAGCTGTGCCACTATCAGCTTTCATCATGTGAACAAAGAGTTTTTATCAGTTCTTTTAAGAATGCCATAGAAAACCGCCGTGGTTTTGGCACAGTTCTTGACTGACGAGAAAAGAGGGAAGTGACTTAATGTCTGGTGTGCCCAAAGGCTTATGCTAGTTTAAAGAAGTTGTTTTATGGTAATTTAATACTAGAGCACCAGAGCGAATGGATGGGAAAGAGGAGGAGGATGAAGGCTTGTCGCTTACCTGGTGGTGTATATCTGAGCTCCCCACCTACTCAGGGCATGGTAGGACTGCTGCATAATCCCACTGAGAATTACTTGCGTAACAGGATCTCGTCTAGCATGGAGGGTAAAGGATAGTGTTTCTAGGAGATGACGACTGTGCATCTCCCTAAGGTGTTTTTTGCATGGTACAATGAAAAACCCAGCGTGCTGGAGGGGCTATGGAAGCCTCTGCCAGACTGCTATGAATTATGGATGAGATGTCTGCTGCTAGCGCAGGCATGAACAGCAAACTGGAGAGCTCCTGGGTGCCTTCCGTCTCAGCATTACCGCAGCAGACTGCTTTTAGAATCCACTAGCAACTCGACAGCCTGCTCTGATCTCTTAATGTCTTTAGAAGTCACAGGTGCTGCTCATTTCTGTGGTTAGGACAGAAGAAGAAGGCCAGTAATAAGTAGTGTGACTGAAGTTCTAAATTTTGTCCAAGTCTTCATTCGTTTGTTCTCAGTGAGAATAATGTTATGTGCTTGAATTTAGTTTATTAATCATCGCTCACCTGAACGCTGGTGCATTTTTCTATTCTGGGTATGTGCTGGTCTGGTTTTAGTGGTTAGTTTGGGTTTTTTGATTTTGTTATTTTTTCAAAGGAGGGTGTTGTCTTTTACGTCAGCTGTGTAATTTTTAATTTGTTCCAGTATTAAAATAAGGCAGCTGGTTGTCCCAGACAACCCTGAATAGTCCATGTGCCCTTTGTACATAGCAAGCAAGGTGAGAGAGTATAAAATCTCTTGAGATAGCTGCTCAAACATGCAGCCTGGTCTTGGTGGACCAGTTCTGTTGGGCTTCTATCAGATGCTCTAAACAGATGCCTGCTTTAAGGAGCAGTGTGTTTTTTTTACCCTCAGCTATATGCAGAACAAAATTTACAGAGCAAAGGATTGGAATAATGACAAAGAATCTGTGACACTGCCCTTTCTGTACAGGTCAGCCAGAGCTGTGAGGGACAGATCCTTCTTTGTAACTGTGGCGTCACTGGACTGGTCTATGGATTCTGTGCCTTCCATCTCCAAGTACAAAGCTGCTGTGTAGAACAATTCCACCCCTCAGCCAGGCAGGGTGCAGGCACGGCTCTGCCTTCACTATTGCCAAGAGAAGATGAAATTAGCCAGAACAAGGTCTGCCAGTTGAGGCTGAGGCTTGCAAACTGGCTCTTGGCTTTCTCTGCAAGAGCACCTTTCTTCTCAGACTGCATACAAGTGGAGCCCTCAGTCAGTTTGGAGCATTTTCTTGCCATTTGACTTAATTTTCTGGGTATTCAAGCCTTTAATCTTAACCAGCATAGGGAAGATTTGTGGAATAACTGTATTAATAGAAGATGGAGAAAGCTGTCGTCACCCTTCCTCCAGTCACTGGGATTTGGTCTCATCTTTGTCTTCCAGGTTTGTTTATTCACAGCCTAAACTGAGGCACCCATAGATCTCTGCAGTTCCCAAGCCACAGGCACAGAGTTACGTGTCTTCAACATGTAACGGCATCTTTCTCAAAACCACAGTGTTTATTAAAACCAGGATAACTGACCTGTAATTTGCAACTCGGATCCCCGTCCACATGCTTGCGTTGTGCGGTATGCAAAAATCCTGTGGCTACCTCAAGGCCTGCAGTGTCAGTAATGTAGAGTTTGTGTGGAACTGCTTTACAGGGCAGCATAATTTGATGTACTGAGCTGTAGTTTGTCGTCTTGCCGTGTTCTAGCCTTCCCTCTTCTGCTATAATCAGAAGTTACCCAGGTTTAAAAAAAAATAAAAATATCCCTTTGAATAAACGATAACTAGCAGAGGGCTGAGTCTGCCTTTACTGCAAGTGGGAAATCCCATCTTTGGTATGTGTCAGCACCTGAGCGAAGGGTACTAGAGAGAAGTGTTGTTTGTGCTAGTGTATGTGACCCTTTTTTTGAGATCCGGAGGCCTTTTTAGTTTTTTGCCCAACGTTTGTGCCTGGAGCAAGAAAGGGTGTTTTTCTGTTATTGTAACAAGAGTACACACAGGCTTTTTTATAACTTTACAAATAAATGTGCTGGAATGTATAGTCCGAAGTGAAGATGAACGCAAGGCCCTGAAAGCATTAGCAGCTCCAGTTTCTTTAGTTGAGTGTACCAAGGACTGGGGTGACAAAAGGGAAGGATAATTTACAGCTCAGCAAAGGGCAAAGAGAAGCACTCTTTCTAGCTGACTTGCTGGAACTCAATCCTTCAGCAAACAACCGAAGTCAGCAGTACACCGTGAACAATTAAGTGAGGTGACACTTCTGTTCTGGCAAAGAGGGGTGCTGTACACAAAGAATTTGTGCTAGTTTAGCAGAGGGGACAGTTCTGGTAAAGAAATTACTCTTTTATTGAGGGCGTGCCCTGTAAGGATAGGTAATGCTCAAGTAAGCGTAAAGTGCCAGTAGGGAGTTCCGCAGCAGAGATGGAGATTCCTCTGGGATTGGGGGGATGAGGTCCTTGATGGAGGCATTGAAGGAGACCGCAGTAGTTCTGTGGAGCTTTGGTCTGGGGATGGAACATAGAACACTGCAGCTGGCATCCAGTGGGCAGTTTTGTGATCTGGCTTCTTACATGCTCTTTGTGGAACAACAGGAATTGATCCCATGCTTAAGTCTTTGCTCTGAGCGACAATAGTTGTCACCCAAGTTACCGGTCCTGTAGCAAGTAGGGTGTGGCTCCGAGTGTCATGCACAGAAGTTTTCAAAACCTAAATGCTGAAATGAGTGCCTTCAGATCCCCCCTGGAAACCTTGAATCATCAACTGTCTTAACAGCCTTGTGGAAGGTGTCTGTGAGCCTGGGGAACACAGATGTCCTTGTTCGAGATACTATTAAGTATCCTACTTTTCTTTCGAAAGTAGACCTCAACTTTCACTCTGCATTAACTGCTCTTCCTACCGTTTTACAAGTCTTAAAACCGACCAGCATCAAAGTAGACCAGCATACGGGATGGTTTAGTGTTTGCTGTACACAGACCAAAAGTGTGCTTTTGAGTAAATGGGAGCTTTTGTCAGCCCTCAGTGTCCCAAATGCCTGTTACAAAACCTTGCATTTGGGATCTGTTGCTTATTCATGAGAAAAGAGAACTGACATCTAGATAAATCAGGTTGCTGAAGTGAAGAGACAGTAGGACATGGAATTTCCATTGTTTGGTATTGTGGGTTTATTGTAAAGTGAGACTAGTGCTAGTTCTCTGATTTTTTGGGGCACGTTTATAGATGCTGCAGTTCTGTGCATGTGGAAGTGCTTCTTCTGTGATCAAGTACACTTTTTCAACGTGATGTTGATTGCAGCAAGATATACTGGGCATCGTGCTTGTTAATCAGACTGTTCCTTCCAGATGGATCCCGTCAGTGCTGCACCAGCAAGGGAGGGGGCTAGCGTGCTCAAGCAACACTGGGGAGGGCCTGAAACCGATGAAGGGGCTTTCTGTTGCAGAGCTCACTGCATGCATTCATCTGCAGGTTGACACTGAGACACACTGCAGCGTGCTGAGAAAAAGTAGACAGACTTTGGTATTGTTTGTTGCTTGGGGGTGTTTGGGGGGGAAGAGGTGCCAATAGTGACGAGTACAGGGGGCCACAAATCACAGCTTCCCTGTTCTCCCAAAGAAGACACTGTGTAACTGCCTGGGCAAGTTTATGTTGGCTACAGCAGGTCAGGAATCAAACTAAGTAGGAGATGTCAGGCAGTTTCACAGTGAAGGAAGGAGGATACGCCAACATCCTTTATCACTCTAGACTCGGCATTGTATTGCTCCTCCCATGCACCACTCCCTTATCTACCCCTTGTTCCATTCCTGTGAGGCCACAGAGTGTCAGCCAGCTCCTGGAGTGGGCCCAGCTCATTTCTTTAGCTGTCACTGACCAGCAATTGCCATGCTACTGCTGAAGAGCTGTCAGCCTTCTCAGCACCTCTGAGATGATAATCCTGAGGTAGCTTTCTGAATGACCTCTTAATAAGCTAGCTAACATTAAGCACGTACATAGCTATGGTATTGTGCTGATACATAGGTTAAAACTGACCTCAGTTTCAGCCAAGTGTTAATGATGTTTTCTTAACGGACTGTGTTCAGTTCTTTATGCATCTTACTTGCTAAATATTTGATGGAGCTCTGAATTTTAAGTGATGCATGGCTTAGTTGGTTTTGGTACAGTGCTCCCTCAATAGCTCTTATGCACATAACTGACTTTTTTGCCACACAACAGCAGCCTCGGTGGGCTGCACGCTGTTCTGTTGAGTGCAGAAGTCTCACACCAACTCTTACTCCAGTTGTCATATATGTTAAGCTGTGGGGTTCCATACATCTCATTTTAGTAAGAGCAATCTCAACTTTAGTCAGCTCACAACAGACTTTAATCCTTCCTCAAGGTTGGTCTCCTCTGAATTCGATTAATGGCCTTTACACTTAGACTTGAAATGCTGAATTAAAGACTAGAAAAAAACAGTTCTAAGAAAAGGTAAAAGCACATGATAAAATGACTCCTCTATCTTCCCTTTTAAAGGAAAACTGTTCTGTGACTCCAGGCAACTGGACATACTTGTATATTCCAGTAAATCTTGCTATGAGTTGCAGTCTCAAACAAACAACAACTGCCACACAATTGTCATGGTATCCTCAACTCCAGCCCTCAGTGGCTCTGGATAAGGAAATTGCTTGGATTTGCTTCAGACCTCAGAGGACTAACCAGGACCACAGGAATGTAATGTTTAGGAAATACAGTGAAATGAGGGGCAGGAGAGGGGGAAAAAGTTTTAAGAGAAAACCTTACTCATTCTTTAATATGTAATTTATCTTTTAAGAAAAATAGACGTCCAAATTTTTAAATTAGCTAAATACTAGGAAATGCCCAGTTTTTATTCTGAAGTAAAACTTGCCTTCCTGGATAGTCTCATTGCAGCCTTCTCTGGGCTTTTCTGTTACTGCTTCCTTGGCTAAGCCCCAGTGGTATTTGTGTGCATCAGCCCTTGCCCAATTTCAGTCCTGTATACTCTGTTTACTGCCGCTTTTGTGAAGGAATGCATTCTTGTTACAGGATAAATGTGCTTTATGTTTACATCTCTAAGTCACAGGTTGCTAATAACCATTGCCAGTAAAACTGTAGCCTTAGGAAGCACCGTCTCCCCTTCCTGCTGAGCCTACGACTACCTGACTGAAGTAGAATGGACTTCTGGGGTTTGGCTTCCCAGGCTTCAAAAAACCCTGAAGCCAGTTCCCTCACTGTAAACAAAAAACCCCCAAACCAATCATAAGGTCATAATTCCTGTTTACAGAGATAAGCCTTTATTGTATGCTATTGGAAGCAAACGGGACATGGTTACGGTTTTATATACAGAGAAGTCTGTAGCATTGGGTTACAATCAGTGGCAAATGAACCAAGATTACAGTGCAGATCTAAGTGTTGTGTACAGTTAATAACAGTGGCTGGCGTACAAACCACAACACAGAAGCCAAATGAAGCCAAGTGTACAGGGTACAGCATCACTTGAGGAAGCAACTTAATGTACAAAGAGCATTCCATTTACTTTACATTTGCAGGCTTTTTTGGCTAGTGAGTAGAGATAGCTCAATTTAAAATTCCATGTGCAGTTATTTTTCTTCCCACTCAACTGCTACCAAATTAAGACAATTTGAATGTTCAGATTACGTTTTTACTGCTGCAAATAGCTAAGGTGGTTGCCGAATTGCTTCATTTGAAGTTACATTATTTACAGTGTAGTCAGGAGTAGTTTAATTGTCATTGTTCTCTACAGATTACAACTGAGGAGCAATCTTAAATATTTTGAAAGTAGTCTGTAATTAGACCATAAGGATCTCTTGCACTTCATTTGGAAGCTTAATTCTTGGTAACTTCTTTTGAGAGAGAGATTTATTGGGAAGAAAGATGGAATTGTCCACCATATTACTAATTTGTGGAATTTGTTCGTAGTATTCAAGGTTTAGATAGTTTAAAGGTTATACTTTTTATTCAATGCCATATCCACTCTTAGTGTAAAAATAAACACTCTTTGTCCTCTGGGTAAATAAATCCATCTGTTGGCTGCAGGTCAGACCTCTATTGGTGTAAGAGATTTAGAAAAATAGACCTTTTCTTTAATGTTTACTATGCTGACCCACAAAGGAAAAGTGAAATTCATTCAAGTCTAAAAACAGAAATACAGTACAAGTGATTTATAGAACTGCATTCCTTCCCTCTACAAACTTGCTGAGCATGAAACGCTGCCCCAAAGCACTGCCTCTGTCTTTTCCTTGTCTCGAAGAAGTCATTGTCATCAGAAAAGTCCCATCATCCTGCACTGCGAGACTGCCTGTCTGCCTTCTAGTGTGCAGACTCGTAGCAGGGCTCTGCCTCCTGAGGACTCTTTGCTTAAGAATTCTTTAGATGGATGGGGAGTGGTAGTTTGGGTTATGCAAGGGGGATGTTTTAGCCCAAATTAGCAGCAATTGTTTTAATTGATTTGACTGATGATGCTTTTTGGTGGGTGGAAACTGAACCATTTTAAAAAAAAAAAAAGCTTATGAGTTGGACTTCGAAAACACCAGACTTCCCTCAAAATCTCCACTTCTGAGACTGCTTCCTGTAGATGTCCTCCTCGTTAAGGGGCTGGTACGTTTGGCAGTACAGGTTTCATGCTCAACTTTGTCATTAAGAACTGGACAGGACTTTAAAAAGCATACAGCCCGCTGCGCCTTGTCTGCTGTAGTATTGCAGTGCTTTTGACAGCCCCCCCCCCAGCGGTGTTGCTCTCTTAGAAGTGCAAGTGTCCCAGAATGGCTCTGGGACAGCTGGAGGGTGGGTGACATTCTGGAGCGGAAGTAGTAGTTAAGCACCAGTTGCTGGCCCCTGCAGAGGCTTGAGAACAGAATTGCTTCGTAGAGAGTTTGTCAACCTAAAAAGCTTAGTCAGTTTGATCAATAAATATTGACTTAGGGTTAGGATCAGAAATAAGACACTGCACTTTAGAACTGGAAGACAGAGTCAACTTCCTCCCTTTTTTCTCCAAAAGGAGACTAGCTTTAAAATATTTGTCCTTAAGGACCTTTGTGATGTCTGATGTATAACTCACTAAGCACATATGAGTGTACCTGTCCCTTTTTCAGGGAAGAATAAATGTATGACTGGACAAAGCTTTGAAGTGGTTTTGTGGGGTTTTGTTTTTTAAACATCTGTTCTGTGTCATGTTGTCCCTGAAGGCATATTTACCCACTCTTAAATTATGCAGCATTGCCCAGAGAATGGCTCTGTAGTTGAATATGCTCTCTGCAGTACAGCCTCCCTTTTCTTCCAGTATGTGTGTGTTTCCGTGCAATAGGTGTTATTAGAAAACTACACTTGCCTTTATCCTGGTATTTTCAGCAGGAAGCAGTGATACTAGTCTGAAAACACAGGAAATATTCTGTATAGCAAATGAGAATTTTCCTAATTAAATTCGTATAATCACTAACTTCTGAAAAGCTGTACTGCTCTGAATGCAGCTCACCATTATTCTGCTTTGCGCAGTATCACTTTCCGTCTGCTTCTAAACAGTTCTGTGTGGAAATAAAGAATGCTCTCTCCTACACTGACTACATTTTACTGTGTTAGTTTACAGGATAACCTTACAGGGCTACAAGTTCTGTTGGGGGTGCAGCAGTACACATATTTCCATATGCATAGATCATTAAATTGTAACAGTGCCAGTAGCAAAGCAAAACCTGCCAAAGATGTTCTGTTCCTCTTAATTAAGCTTGATTTATATGTGCCTGTTGACTTAAGATGCAGTTAGTGTCCAGTGCTGAGATGACACAGTACCCTGAGTAACTTTGTATTGATTATGCTTACACAAGCTTGTGCTTTTCTAAGGACATAGAAATGAGCACAAAGAAAATAAGCACAAAGAAACATCAGGTTGTTTCCATGGAACACTGTTAATAACTTATTCATAGCAGCTTCGAAGTATGAAGTTAAAACTTACCTTCTGGCTCTACTCCCTTCGAAACAGATGAGTGCTATAATTAACTCTCCTCTAGCTTAAAAAAATAGAAGTGGATAGAATGTCAAAATATGCTTTTCTGGCAAGATGAACCTACTTTGTCATAGCTAGTTACACCAATATTGGTGACCTGAAATATGTACATTACAACATGTAGTTGTGGAAGCCGTATCTGCTTTCCCTTGTTGCCATGCTGTTCTGTGTAAAATCAAGCTGTCTAGAATACTGTGGGCATGGTAGAAATAAATTACTAGTAGTCCTTTAGGGAAAATTACTATTACTCCTTTTGCTCCCAAAGTTCAGCTGCATGCTATGTACACTGCCTGGAGCAGTCTCCCTCTTTTGGCTAGGGCTGCATCAGGAAATAGAATTTGTTCCGTGGATTTCTCCTGTTCCTCTTCCTCCTCTGCAAAACCTTCCATCCTGGACTTGTTTACTGAATGGAAAAAAAATTAATTGCCTGTAGCAACATCACTAGCAGCTTTTAGCGCTACATGGGATAGCTTAAACCTCTTGTCTAGTTTCTTATGAACTATTTAAAAAAAAATTACCATCACCCCTTGCTCTCAGTATACTAAGGCTGGTTTACCACAGTAGACATAAACTTCCTGGTTTTACCACAGGCTCTATTAACAGATTTGGAAAAGGCAGGGCAGCTTTTCCCCCAACATCCTATCTATGATGCTCAACCTTTTAAGCCCCCAGAAGGGCATTCTAGCTTCATTTTTTGTCTTTTCTCTCTCTCTTGTGCCTCAGTGGGTGCTACCAGGACCGGTTGTGTTCAGCAAATCTGTGCTCAAGTACAAGCTGCACTAAACCTTGTGAACTGCAAAGCAGCATAAGGCACCTGGCGCTACTAGACCCAGGTAAGAGGCAGGAATGAGGCTTAAGTCCGTGTGCTATTTTGGAATTAAAAATTAATTGCAACTTTTACTCATTCCAGCTCCCCTGTACCAATGAATGAAGGCTAGCCAATTACGTTCAATTAATGTCTTTTAGCGTTAGTGTAATTTGTTCTAGGAGAGGTAACAGTCCTGAGGTTTTCACAAGCATACACTTCTGGCTAGCTATAAAACATTTTGATGTTTTTTATTCACACAGCGAAGAGGAGACTGTACCTTAAATTTCTTACTGCTACAAACCTTTGAAGTTGGAAATCAGATAAATTCAGTCTCAGTCTGTGGTTTAGATTTTTTATATGTGGTTTAAATTCTTGCAACTCGTGTTTATCAATGGATTATTAAACACGGAAGAGAACTCTCCCACTCAGGAGGCTTCAGTCTTTGCAGCTGTTTCTGTAGACTAGGCTTGATGCGTTCTTTTAAAGTACACTTAACTACCTGTTGTACAGTATATATGACCTTAGATCGTACAGAGTTAAGGCACCAAATATAAGATAAAACAACATCCAGAATAAGAAATTTGCTTTAGAGTTGCACATCTCCACATACCACTGCTGGACACTCAGCTCCTCTTAAACGTCAAGGTAAACATGTGGTCTGAATGTTTCATGCAGCCACGGGAACTGGAGAAAAAAACTACTTTACTGAATTTAAATCTTATACTATGATCAACTCTTCTCTTACAAAACTCACACAGCTACTTTTAGTAAGGCATTGCATTGCCTACACAGTATCAGCTAGGCCTAGCAGAAAAAGCACCCTTACTCATAGAAGACCCCAGACTAGGGGAATAGGCATGTGTGTCCTACTGGTGCTTTTGTATTATCTTAAACAGCAGAAACAAACAATGGAATGAGTCCCATTTCTATAGGCAGAATGGGAGAAAGGAAGATGTTTCAGGAGTACTAGAAACCTTGGACATAAATAGATACGGATTTAGATGATACACATTAAGTTAAGGAGACATAACTTCTGAGGTTAAGTAATAAAACAACTTCATGATGACAATTAATGTCAAATACTTAATTACTAGCTTTAAGTGGTTAACGTTCAGAAGAAAGTACAGGTGAAAACTGCTGCCACAATCCGTAGGCATCCTTCAGTGCCGAGTTTCTCCACTGAATTGCTCTAAAATGACTGTAACAGAATTTCCACAGTAAGGAACAACAAACTAGATGTGCTAAAACAGAAGAATGAAACCAGTGAACTGTTAGACAAGCTGTCTCATTTACTATATAGGCATAGCAGATGCAACTACAATATCCCTTTGCTTTGCTTTAAACAAGTCAATAAAAGTATCTCATTTTTCACTAGATTTATTCAGCAGGAAGCCCGAGAGGGTCTGTGTCCTGAACATTCAAGCTGAGTTACTGTTTTTTAAGAGAGTACAACTCCTCAGCGAGTCCAGCAGAGAGCTCATTTTCATTCTTTTGATGCCAGAGAGGAGAGGTCTTAGTCAGCTTCACGACTGAGAACAACAATCTGAACTTCATATTTACATATCTCATCATGTATCCCAAAGAATCCAGCTCAGCAGAGTTCTTCAGCTGTTTCCCAGAGCCACCGGAAATAGTAGCTGCTTTTGTAAGCTACGTCTGTGACTTGGAACTCATCTGAAACTGGGACATATTTCTCCCTTGATTAAGTAACAGGCAGCTGTCTACAGAGAATTTAGCTTAAGGCAAGAAGTTCTAATACTGAATGATTGTTATATCAGCCTACCAAGCAAACGGAGGGAAACTTGCAATTTTGTCTTAGTAGAGACTGAAATACTGTATCGTCTGCTTGCTCTGCATTTATACGCTTCTGGAGAGACGTTCAGGAATCCCACCTCAAGACTGGGATGATCTATGGGCTCTCAGCAGTACAGGTGCAGGATTACAACTAAGCAAGGGACTTTTTCTTTCAGGGGATCAGTGACCGAAAAGACAGGGACTGCCAGCTTCACTGCAAGGACATTGCTGGGACTGGATCAGGGATGGTATGTTAAAGCTGCTCACATTTATTGCTATCTTGGAGTTTCAGAAGAAGTGCCAAGAGATTGATGTCCCATAGTTGAACATCCAGCAAACAAGAATTATTTTTTTTCTTTGACTGCTTGAAAAATCTTCATGTGACTCTTCCTTCATTTTCTGCTTCCTAATAACATAAGGAACTTGTGGACAGGGAATAATTTTTCTCAATAGTCAACAATTCAGTGAAAGCAAAAAGCCTCAATAATTTCAGATTTGTGCACTTTTCTCCAATTAAGTTCTTTGAGTGGCTAGAGGGCTTAGTCTTTTATTAAGACAAACTTTAAATCTTTTTTCCTACCAGAAGGCAAGTGTTCTCAAAGAAAGAATCCTAGTCTCCAGAGATACCAGAGCAGTTTTCACAGATCTTTGTAAATGAGTAGAAATAGTCCCTTGCCACATGAATAAATTGAAATATTTATAGAAAAACTTGTTTCTCTAAAGCTCTTCATAGGCTGATTAAAAGTTTTTAAGAATCTAGAAACTTCTATGTAACAATTCCATAATTTGAGAGAATTGGTTATTTACTGGGATGCCAGAAGGTGATCAGAAAAGGTGGGGAAGGAGGACAGAATTCGCAGAAGCAAAGGTATTTAACTGCAGTCAAAGTCACAGCAGCAGTCACAGCACATTAAGTGGGAGCCATGACAATTGCTGAATCATCTAATTAACTCACATTGGCTACATGACAGCAAATTAGACAGATTAGGAACCACCTACCCAGGCACTAAATTGCCTTTGTGAGAGTTGGATTGTGCACTGTGTCCAACAGAAATTGCTTGGGCAACAGAGGCCGCGTGTTCCACATTCCCTTCATGAGTTTAGGTTGGCCTCCCTCCATCCACGTGGCACAGGGCCCAGGAATAAGGTCACCATGTTCCAACTCCTGGACACGGTCTTAAGGAAGACAGCAAGCACTGGCAGAGAGAGGACACGATGGCATGTACCATGCTTTCAGCTAGCCAAGCCCTCCAAACCAATTCTGGTTGCCTCAAAACTTTCTCTAGATAGAGCACACCTGGAGAAATCTCGTATGACTGGCGAAGTAGGATTGAAGTCCTACTTTATTAAATCCCTGATTTCTCCAAAATTTACAGTTGCATATCTGGGAAAATGACAAGCATTCCAGCTGCCAGTCACCCATCAGGATAAAAAATGCTACGGTATGGTTTCAGTACACAGTCCTTAAGGGTTTCCACCTGTAAAGCCTGCTGTTTAAAACTCAAGTTCTTTGACCATTGCAGCTGCCAAAATGGAGGTGCCAACTCCTTGCAGAGCTGTGCACTTTCAGAGGAGCTACCAGCTGATTTGTATCACATATATGATAACACCAGATGTCTCACGAAGTCACATGCTGACAAATTTCTAAAAAATACTTCAGTTTAGCTTTCATCTATTTCAAAACAAAGGCAAACACTGCTTTTAGAACGTATGACCTCACAGCAAGGTTGTATCAATGCTGCTCTTACACCAACACTACAACTGTGTAAGAAGTCAACTAGGGTTAAATTCTCTGAAGGGGAGATGGGGCAGAGAGAACCTGTCCTGTGCACGGGTGTCAGTCAGGCAGTGCAGCAGGCTGGTTATCTACACATTTCTCCCTTGGGAAACCCAAACTGGTAAAAAGGGAAAGCAAGTACCTGCCCAGTTCTGGGTCTGCATGCAAGAGCAGCTCAAGGCAATCAAATGCTGTTGTGACACTGTAACAGTCTGTATTTGATTCCCGCTCTGTAAAAAGCCAGTGTTAGCCCAGCAGCCCACTGAAGCTTATGGTTGTTCTTCCAAAGTCCCTGGTAATGACGTCCACCTCCAGTACCGATAACGCACTAAACAGGTCAATTCTTTATTGTAAAGCTCTGGCTTCTTTTAATCTCCCAAAATACACACTATCGTCTGGTTAGCTAAAACTAGAATTAAGGTGGGTAGTGTACAGGCACAGACATTCCCTGTATCCTATTTATATATGCACTCATCGAAAGGAACTTGCTCAGAATTCTTTTCCGTCAACCAGAAATGCAAACTGTAATATTTCTGCTTTGCTGAAAAGGTACTACAAAATAGGCAACGACACTAGCAGCTGCACAAAGCACATGGAACAAAGTTTACATATTTGTCTGTTGCGTATATTGAGAAACGCAAAGCTCAGCAGCTGTAAAATAGACCTCTGATCTCACAGAAAAGGCACTTTAGACCACGCTCCTGTGAGGAGGCTTCTAAAAGGAAACCTGTACGTATTGTGCAAAAAAAAAACCAAAACAAAAAACCAACATTGATCAAGCAGATGTTACCCAAATTACTCATCAGATAATGATGCCTCATCAGATAGCCTGGTATTTCAGTTAGGTTAAAACCTACTGTTAGAATTTAACTGCTCTCTCAAATGCCAATATATTAGGCACTTACGGAGCCTACATCCATGACACTTCAATATATGGGAATGTTTTCCTCAAGTTCTGCTGTCAATGTGACAGGTTCCTAGGCAATTTTGCATCATGTTATCACTGATTCCAAGTGGCTGCAAAAACCAGGATTTGGGATTCTTAAGCAAATTGTGTATTTTGTGTGTTAGGAAACAGTGTTTATCCTACTGAGAAGGGGTGCAGCAAAGGCAAGGGGACAAATTTCAGACGTACGTACTTGCATTACAAACAAAAATGTCTTAGAGAAATTTAGTATTTTTTCAGTGAAAAAGAGAAGATCCAACAAAGTGAGAATTTAAAAAAAGCAGAAGAGTGGAATGCCTAGGATTGTAAAGAGTTAAGAGGGTAATGACAAAAATCTGTAAGTTCAGAGTCAAAGCCGTTCCGATGGAAACCAATACAAATGGGTTAAGCTGCCAAGCACAGGCCACAAAGAAACAGATCAAATAAGAGTCAGCAAGTCATTTTATTAATCAGTCCTTGAACTGGACAGTGCTTGTCAGACTGACATCAGGTAAGCCTAGGAAAGGCATACTCAAGAGAAGTTCATTATAACGCACCTTAACATTGCCTTGACGCATATAAAATACTGTCTTCCGAAGAAGACGGAGCAGCCTGCTGCTCCACTATCAGGAGTGCTTGGCCTGACAGACTGAAAGAGGGAATTGAATTTTAAGTGAGCTCAGACCAAGCCCCAGGTTTGCACCTTGAAGATAACAGCAGATGAAAACCTGCACCACCAAATGGGAGGGACATTCTGATGGCTCATCAATTGCACCTGCAAATGTAATCAAATGGTTCTGTGCTTTCAGGGGCAAGTCACTGGCACCGTTCCCTAAGTTCGTTTCCCCAGGTGCAAATTTATTGGCCACTTGCAAGATCAGGTTTCTGCCAACAGTAGCAAAGCTGACAATATATAACAGCTACTTTTCTATATCAACTTATGAATTCTATCCAGACATATCCTGAGTTACGGATAACCTACACATGCAGTTATTTAGTGAATTTGATGTTTTCAATATTGAAATGAAACATAGTTTATTTTTGCTGTTATATTTTGATGCAAAACAACAAGCTTTGGGCCTGATACACTACTACAGATTCCATACCAAGTGTTTTCCTATTTTACATCAGTATAAACTGTGATCAGTCAGGGTATTTTATGCTTTCATCTCTGAATTGAGACCCTAAAATGCTAGTACAACATTGTCAACTCCCTCCTTTTTTTTATTTTTTTTTTACCATTTTTATATATAAAAAGAGTTGTTTCCAGCAACTTCAAGTACTGCAAGTACTGCAGTTGTGCAGTACTGTACTATGCAACTTTGCATAATGCAAGGTTATATAAAGGCAAATAAAATAAAAAAACCCAACTAGTATTTTAAAACTACACATATCATGTGCACCATATAGGTCATAATCCAAAACCATTTTAATCCAAGTAAAATATTTGTTAAAACATTTACTACAGAACTGAAAAGAATTATTTATGGATGGCTGTATCCTAATTTCTAGCTTTAGAAAACCACAGCTAAGCAAATTATTCATGCAGAGTTAAATCACTGCCTGCCTGCCTTCCTCTCCTCCCACTGCACCCACAAGAGGAAAGCAAACCTGGCTGCTTTGTGAATTAATTTGGCCTAATGTAATTCGATCTCTGCAGATTTTAACTGCAATGTCTTTCAGTCTTCATTTGCAGTTTAGCTTTAATACCTTAGGGAAATAATTTCTCTCTGTATTAGGTAGATAATATCACACATTCCACTTCTCATTTTTATTCCACATACCTATAACCATGGTATGGCTTTCAGTGCAGGCCATGGCTGTGGCTTTGGTACCTGCCCAAATGTTTTCCACAGGTACACAAGGAATTCAGTGCCTGACACGCAGTATCAGTACAGCTTTTATGCTACACAAGAGAAAAATATTTGAAGGAGAACAGTCTGTTGATAAAATGAAACAATTTCTTAAAAGTATTAAGTAATATTTTCTTTTTTAACTGAAACTGGAGTATTTGAAGTGGCCTTGAAAAATACAAAGTTGGAATTGAGACCTACGTATTACCGGTTTAAACATTTTAGTTAAACAAGACATAATAAAAACGTGCCATATACAAGATTGTCACAGGTACATGAGATTTTTAGAAAAAAGCAATAAAAATATTCTTTAAGCTGAAAATAAAATCTCTTACCTTTTATATCACGATCTCAGCTTACAGTCACTACATTTCTGCTTATTTTATACAAGTGCATATGGCTATGAAGGTCCGGAGAGAATGAGAATAAAGTGGTATTAACCTGCTGATAACTGCTTAAGTCTTAAGCTGCAACATATAGATGTTCCAATACCATTTAATAAAACATTCACCTTTCAGTTATTGCTGATTGCTGATTAACAATCTCAAAATATCAACATAAAAATATTTAAGCAGAAAAAAAACTTAGTAAATTCAGAGCAGCAAAGTTTTTTGAACTGGATGTTTACCAAATACTATGTTTTCCTATCATTTGGTGATGATTTTGAGAGACACAAAAGCAATCCATTTGAAAGTCAAGTTCAGGCCTACCCTTTTTGTGCCTCATATTAATGATGTGGGGAAGAGACAGAGAGAGAGAGAGAATATATAATTTAGTTAGATTTTGGAAAAAATATATATTCTATTTTTTTCTTCTGCCTTTTGCTACATTTCATGTCTGCTGACATGCGCAATGGTACAAAGCACTACTGCTTCGAGAGTGACCATTGCGAGTCTTTGTAGCAATTTTAATAGGAAACATGCAAATACAGTCATAGTATTAAAATCCTGAAGTACTTAAATAGTGAAAGTAAATGCAGGATTCACTGCTTAAAGCAGGCACTCTGCTGGGTTTTGTTTCTTGTTTTGGTGTTTGGTCCCCCCCGCCCCCCCCGCCCCCAACACACCCGGCTTTGCCTTCCAATGTGAAGAAATAACCCGAAGTATATACACATCTATTGCTATGTACCCAAAGAAAGGACTGTGGCTTGGAGTAAGTATTGCTTTTCATTGAATGGAACAAAGTTCAAGAAGTGAGAAAAACGCTTTAAAAAAAAAAAAAGGGAAAAAGCTCAGATTCCATGTCTGAAGTTGAGAAGCTTCAAAACGAGCCACGTTTGTTCTTGCTTTTAAGACATGTACAAAATGCCATTTCGAGCCACACAACCTGATGGTTCTAGAAGTCAGAGAAGAAATCTTGAGGGCCCAAGTGAATAATAAAAGGTGCGATGCTGAGAGGCTGGCAATAGGGACTGTCAATGAAAAAACCACCTACAGTGGGAAAAGAGCAGAGAAGCAAAAACTTCATGTTAATTTCAGAGAGACTGGCTGAAGCTAAAGCTCCGTTTAAATTTCTCTGCTCTTTCAGCTGCAAGTGGAATTTTCATTGTAAAATGGGCACTTTTAATTCTTTGAAGGTATTGAAACATCTAACACTTCCAAGGTTACCACTTTCTAAACAAAGAACTGACAGCTCATTCATATTTTCAGTAAAGCAGAGAAATGTAAAATATGCAGCAAGGGGGCAAGTTTACAATGTGGTTAGTAACTCCCAACAAATGACAAAAAATAAAAAATGACTTCTATAAATCATCTGAAATGACTGCCATCATGTTGGAAAAGAGCATAGCGCCCTCCTTGTTTTTGAAATAAGAACAATTATTTGGATTCCGAATGGTCATCAGATAGAATTGGTTCAGAGAATATTTTGTTGGAAATTTTACAAAGCTGGGGATTCAAAAAAAAACCAAAAAAAAAATCCAACCAACTACAAACGGTTGCCAATCAGGGGAACTCCAAAAGGGGGAGGGGGGGAAATGTGTGCAGAGGAAAGATTCCTTTAATGAATAGTTGATTAACAAAAATGGGCTCTTATCAGCCATGCTTTTTCTGCTCCGTGATGGCTTCCTTTCATCCATAGGCCAGCAAAATATCTCAGTGATTTTTGAGCACCACTCAATTTGACTACATCCCCGAGACCCTGCTCTTTATGTCAGCGCTACCGCATGGATGACAACAGCAGGCTTACCACTAGTTGTCAATAGATGTACGTTTTTTATTAAAGTACCACCAACGCCAAACAAAAACGAGAGCTACGGCAGAAGAAAAACCATTTAAGATGTAGACACATTCCTAAGCACAAATACTTAGCTTAAGAATAACAGCTGCAGTTAATTCCAAGAAAAGCAGCTTGTTATATAAGCCACCCCTTAATAAGCTTTTCTAATATTTCTTTCCTGATAACGGGGGGCACAGGGGAGGAGGAACTTTACGTTGCTTTAAGCACCATTCTTACACCCTCTCCATATATGAAGCTCCCCCGCCTCGGCAGCAGAGTCTGGTGGAGAACAGGGTATCCGGGCAATCTTTAAAAGAGCGAGAACTAAAGCAAACCTACTGAAAAGCAGCGGGCGAGGTCCGAGTAGAGAAGTGCAACCAATAAGGCTGCTTATTTTGTAGGGTAATATCTTAATAAAGACTACTGGGATCCCTCGTTCGAGCCCACAGCAGTTTTTATGCAGAACTCTACCATACATGGAGACGTGTGGAGCTGGGGCCTGGCCCGGAATTCCAGACAGGTGCGCACACTCTTTAGCGGAAAGAAGATTCTTTCGGTTTGAGCACCAACTCTTAGAAAAGTACTGGCCTATGGCTGAAGTGTGTCACTTTTCACAGCAGCACTCAACAAGAACTGGGACAATTAAATAGCAAGTTTTCATGGGGACCTTGTTGCTGCTTTAGATTCTTATAAATATCGGGGGAAAAGGAGAACCCTTTGTTTTAATACAAGATTGACAACTAAAATGCTTTCTGTAGAAATGGTGGATGGAAAATCAAGGGTGGGCAGACAATCTTAAAAGTGAAGAAGGCCACAAGAACAAGTGCAATTTATTTTTTTTTCTTTTTTTCTTTTTCTTTTTTTTTTTGTAAAAACAGAAAAGAAAGGAAAACAAGCAGCTTTTGAGCTCTAAAGAACCTGATTGTAACGTTACTGTCGTCCTTTCTCTGGGCAATACAGACTTAACTGTGTATCTCTGTAATTAGGTAACGAGCGCTTCTGTGGGAACTTCCTCTGTTTAATGCTCATTTCACAGAATGTAACCTAATGCAGAGAGACAGGCTAAGATTAATTCCCTTTGTTTTGTTTGTTTTTCAGTATTTTGTGTAGAAGTGAAAAGCCTTCTTAGATAATTAAGACTGTGTCTAAAATCACAGTTACAGTATGCTGATCCTAAAGATTATAAGGAAACTCAGGTACTGATGCTTAACTATAAAAAATAAGATAAAACAGTATTTTAACCCATATTTTACTAAGTTTATTACACACCATAATATTTACAAAGTTAAATGTTAACTGTAAAGTTTCTATTGTGTGGGTTGTTGGGGTTTTTTTTATTATTTTTAATTTTTATCTTTTAAAGAACTATGCCCTGCATTTAATACCCTACAACAAGTACAGGTCATTAACTGAATCTGTGTGACTGCATTAGGAAACAGGCAGTACTCTTGTGTTACAACAAAACAGTTTATTTGTGATCAGTGTTTTATATTCTATACATCCTTCACAAATTTAATTTTACATAATCGGATACTTCATTTAAAACGTAAGATTTAAGCTTCTAGTTCTTCCCTATAACAGAAGGCTGGTATAAGTTATTTGAAAATGAGGTAACATTTCACAGAACATTTTTTTCAAGTTTTAGAGAACTAAATTTGCATTTTGTTAAAATCAAAAAGTAGGAAAAAGATGTTTCTTTACAAATGACTTTGCTCAAGTATGTGTTCAAAGAAAACAGGATAAAAAGGCTTTTTTTCTTCTAACATTCTGTACTGTACTGTGTTGTTCAATCAATAGGAATTAGCTTCTGCCATTTGCTAAAAGAATGAGTAGTGGGGAACAGGATAAGTTGGGAATTTCATAACTGGTAACAGAACCATTCTCTTGGGTAAACCTACAGAGAGAAGAAAGGGAGAGGACTCCAAATAAGTTCAGTGATCCAAGAAAGTCAGATAAGAGCTTACAGCAGTGTTCTCATTAACCTTTTCCAGATCAGTCAGTCCATGTGACTTTAGGGTGCAGAGTCCCATAAACAGTAACACAACACTTTGCACTGTTTCAAACAGACAGCTTAAAGTTTGCCTTTATTTTGTCCTGGTGTTTGGTAAAATTAAAATAAGCAATATTCTCAAAAGCAGAGTGTGTATTTGGACTTAAAGCTCTACTTCGTAATCTTTATGATAGTTAATCTCTACTGTCTCATTCTGTGTTCTGAGTTAATTTCACAAACCGGTTACAACTGCAAATACAAGCACTGCTGTGCATAAAAGAACTCACAGGGAAACTGTTCAGCAGTTTTGATAAGCATCCAGGTAGGTCAGCCAAAAATCAAGCACCTACAGTAAATTCTGCATCTGCATTATTCTGCATTTCCTCTCCTGTATTGAAGTGGCAAATCTGGAAAGATTAATCTGCCTGATTTCGTGATTATTATAGAGTTCTTGTGGCCTCGCAAACTTCTGCACAATTAAACGTTTGTTTGTTTTTTTAATCTTGCCTATTTAAATTCTAGTATTTAACCTATGTATCCATTTAGAAATCACAAAGCAGCAACAGCAGGTATTCCAGAGCACCAGATGATCAAAGTGAAGTTTCCCAACATGCAACAGCTTACAAAGGCAAAGAGACATGTTTACCTTACAGCCAAAAAGCATTATCCCAGTACTTCGCATCACAATCATAAGACATTAAAAACAGAAACTCTTTATGTGAAAAATGGGGGCATTCAATTCCACAATGCTTTGAAGTCAGTGATATGTCACATATACACAGGTAAGTAATTAAAATCCAGCTCCCAAAATCAGTATCATGGGAAAAAACACAGAACGGAATCAATGAAAAAAGCAAGAAAAGCTGCAAGGAAAGTTGGTAACAGTTGTATTTTCTTCAGCAGGGAAAGGATTCCTCTTTTGTCACTACATGCCACTGCTTGTAAACAGACACGTGCAGATACCACTCATCCTAGTTATAGTCCGTTACTATTGCTTGAAAAGAACCAAAGGCATTTTTTATAAAGACATACCATGAAGTAAGCCCTAAACTAAATTTCCTTTCATTGTTCCTTGAGAAAACGAGTAGCTGTTCCTTGTGTAATGCCACACAAAAGACAACAGAGTCCACTCAATGGGACAGCACTGCTGTCAGCTGCCATCCTGTCAAAGCACTTGCCCAGGCAACAGGGCGGGAGTTCTAAAACTAGAGAGGTTTGCTTCAGTTTTGGAGAGGGAATTCCACAATGAGTGCAGCGCATGGGCCCATTCTCCTCCCCTTTCCACTGCAGGAGTACAGAATAGGACCAGCTGCTCTTAGTCAAGCAAAGTGAACATTTTCAATAAAGCAGCAGCATTCTTCCACTGTCTATAGCTCATACCTCTAAAAGAAAGGAATGAAATCAATGTTTCAAAATATTTTAACTTTTATAAAGCTCTCAGGGGAGTTGGTCCTGCCCAAGCTATACAAATTTGAGAGGAACTAGTATTACAAATGCTACAAAAGCTAGAAAATTAATAGCAAATCGCAGGCTTAGCTTCCCGTATGAAAAGCTGCAGGACTTGAAACATAGTCAGCTTGTCATTTGAGTAGCAGGCTGTCACCCAGTCCCTGGGAGAGGAGAGGCTAGTGGGACTGGTTCCAGTGGGATCACTTTTTATGTGCCAGGACATATCACTGACTCCAAACGGCTTTGCTCCCATTGCCACATAAACCTCATTCAAAGTAACCAAAAGGGCCGGTTAGAGGTAGGCATTGTTAGTCTAGCATAAAAAAAGCCAGTGGGTAGGGAGAAGCTGAGTGAAAAAAACCCTTTCCATCATAGCTCTCTAATTATTAGTTTATTTTACTGTCTTCACGAAACCAGTGCTTTGCCAGCCTAATATCACTATGTTTCTTAGTAAAAAGCATTGTGGGAAATTACTCTGCCCTAGCTTCCTTGCAGTCTGCCTGCCAGCGGTGTACGCTACACAAAAACCATTCTGCTTTGCAGAGCAGCAGCGGTTCCGCCTGCGGGGGGAGCGGGTGTATATGCACACAGACTTGTCGAGTTGACAGCATTAAGGGAGCTTTGTCCACAAGCCACTTACACTTGGGACAAACATTTCGCCAATGTTACTGTAATGCCATTTAGATAAATATTGGCCAGAGGTGCTGAAATAGGCCCTTCGGTAGTCTTTGAATGGAGCACAGATTGGCTGTAAAAAGTAAGAGAACTACTTCAATTCAGTTTCAGTATGAGAGGGAACAGGCAATTAGAACAAGCAGTCCTTCCACAGATCAGGCAAAGCATAGGCAAAAAAGCTACTCCAACCAAAAAAGAACCACAAGGTTATGGCATAAAAGTGTTGTTGTTGTCATGGTTTAAGAGCTTTAATCTCTTTGAATTTCTCCTTGGACTGCCACATTTGGACTGCCACAACAGTTTCTGTATCAGTTCTACTTTGTTAATTACTGGGCTATACATACCGTAAGCTGGCGCAGCTGTACTGTACCCATACGGTGCTCCGTAGCCTGCAATATAAACAGATACGGGACAGGGTTTATTTCCTGCAGTCTCTGAAGAGGGACAGTGTTTGTGCACCAGCACACAGGGAGGGTCCCTTTCTGGTACGCGAAGCAGAACCACAGAAGAAAACAAACTCACACTAATACATACAAATACTGCTGAAAACACTAAAATCCTTCTACATGGTGTCTTGAAGAACGTGCTACCCAATTACGTTCTTAAGCCTCAGCATCAAAAATTAAATTCTGTATTTCATTTCCTTAGCATTTGCTTTCAGCTGAAGCCCTCAAGTCTGTACGGTCAGAGCATGGAGTTGGCATGCTCCAGTCAGACATCCCATATTTGCTTATGTTCTTCCTAAAATACAAATACAGCCTAATGCAGAGAACAATCATGTTCCTCAGCTTGCATTCTAAAGAGGGGAATGCTAGATGCCTCTGGCAGGTACATCACCATCAGTAAAGCTCCTGTGAATTCTCTGTCTGCCATTTCTAACAGACAAAGTTTCACAAGGACATCTGAACATCTAGAGGCAAACAGGGAACAGCATCTTCTTCTCCAAAGAGCTAAGCGTGGCTCTGGAGTGAGACAAAAAGCGACAGTGGCAACACCAGTCTCGGTTAGTACATCTCACTGGTCCATGAAGGCTTTACAGGTTTTTTTTCTGGTGGGATCGCTTGTGTCCATCACAAAAAGCAAGTGATCTCTGAGAATAATAGTGGATGAAGAGATATAATCTGTGAAGGCCAAGGCCAATAAAAGCTTAACAACTACGGTGACTGGGAAATTAAACCTATTTTTGGAGTATTTCCATGCTGGCAAGAAGCACGCCCCTGGCAGGTTAAAGTGTCTCATAAATGACTCCTCAGGCAGAAAGACAGTTCCAAAAACAATGTTAACAGCCATTAAAAATGAATTGCTGGGTTTTAATATTTATAATTACATCAGCATACAGGAACAATGAAGGCGATGTGCTGTCAACTGTGCCAGGAAGCAAGTCTACCACACAACAGGGCTATGCTATTAGCATATGTGAACTGCTGAAGGGTATAATTAGAGCTCATGCTGTAATCTGAAAACCTGAGCATGAGGAAAAAAAGTTTTATTTTTTGTAAGTGATTGGATTTGCTTTGACTAAGGAATCCCCATCTCTTTCTTACAAATTTTTGATTCTTACTCCAAGTAAAAACAATGTCTAGATTCCCTTCATATGTCACCTGCAAGGCTCAGACATGTTGTAGTCACAAAGAACAGTGCATACAGAGTAAGTAAGGGGAATGAGAAAGTGAACGTTTTGTTACAATTTTCTTGTGTTTACATTTTAACACCTGACATTCTAGGTGCCTGTCATATTAGAAACAAAACAACACAACAGAAAACCCTACGCTGTTTAGTCCCAGCCGGCAGTAGCTGAGCACTTCAGCTGGAAGAGTTTTGCCTCTGATGGTTGCAAATCTGCCTTACGGAATCCGTAATGAGATCTCCTGGCTAGTAACTCACCTCTGCATGGGAAGGATAAATGTCAGCCAGGAGGCCCTTGGATTTCAAAAGATGTTTCTGGTAATCAGAACAACGCAGCACGGATGATGAATTAACATCAGCCAGAGTACGAACGGAAATTCAATTCTTTTTGGTTTTTGGCTACCACAGAAGCTACTAATGGATGCTGTGCTCACACACGCAATTCATGTGGAAGGTTTTTGGGAGCACAGTGACTCCCAAGCTTGCCAACTTAAAGCCACTCCTCATGCTAAAGGGCGCATGATCCAGGAGGTTCTTAGCTAGGAAGGGAGTTTTAGGAATTGTGCCATGGCGGTGAGCTATGAAGAAGACATATAATAAAATAATAAAGCCAGGAAAGCCATTATGCCCATAACTGTCTGCTCTGTGCACGCCAAGCTTCAAGCTGTACACTCATAAAGGACAGGTACTGCCAGTTTTTCAGCTCTTTGATTTATTTAAAGCCCCATGAATTCTTTCTGCTTCATCTCAGGTGATTCAGGCTGAAGAAATAACTTGCATAGGTGACTGACAGACATGGAAAAGAACACCCGAGCAGACAAAAACTATTAATGTCACGCCTTACCTGGTGTTATGTATCCAGTAGCAGCAGCTGCCCCAACAAATGCTCCTCGTGTTAAAGCACCTCGTCCTCTGCCTCGAACAGCCTGGACTGCTGCAGAAACAGCTGTATTGACAACTCCTTTAGTCTGCCCAGAGTAAAAAAAAATACAGCAATTCAGAAAGGGAAAGCATTACTGGAAATACAAGGCCATCTGCATTAAATCACCACCTTTTAAAAATCTCTTAGAACATGCCTGATGCGCCAGTCTTGTTAAAGGCAGAAGACAGACTGGACAAGTATTGTCCCAAAGAATTTGCCAGAAGCCAAGCGAGTCCCTTGCCAGGTGAGTGACTGCAGTGCCCAGCATTGCAGGCTGAGTCCGGCGTGTTCACGTCGCTCAGACTGTGTGTTATTCACCTCGGTTCTAGTCGTGTGGGCACAAACAAACACCAAAGGCTCCTGACCCTTTCTCTGCTGTGCCTCGCTGCCGTCTTTCCCACCTCCTTACAGGCTTCCTCTGCTCAATCTACAACGTCGTCCTTGCTTCTCTCCTACCATTCTGAATCCACGGAACCTCAGCAGGGCCAGGGTTTCACCTCAAAGACAAATAACCACCTCAAGACAACACTGGACTGCTTCAACCTAACTTTACTGAAATGCCGCCTTCCGTTTCCTATTGTCACCACCTACAAGCAAAAGAGTGGCAAGGAGTTACAGAGGCTGGCATCACTCACTGCATCAGAGCACCGCTTTGCTGCGCTAGATGCTCCAACTGCCCCCTGGAAACAACAAAATCATGCAAATCTAGGTATTTCAGAGCCAAGTTTGACAGTTATTGCCATAGTTTACCCACTGCAAAAAGAACACAAGAACAACAACAAAAAAGAAAAATCTGAATTTCGGAAGTGCGTGAATCAGAGGCCATTTTCATATCCTTACTGCATGTGAACTGTGAGGTAGTGTTTTTCTCATTTACTAGACTTCCAATACTCCTAACCAAAGGTCTTAGTGAAGTGTAGAAGACTTAGTTACAGAAAAAAACAAAAATAAGGTTTGATTTATCTTTTGTTAAGTGTATTTTACGATACATTCTGCTCCAGTGTAAAATGACGACAAAATTTTAAATCTAATGTATTTGCATGAGAGAGAGAGAAATTGTAACCCTCAGCCCTGACGTCAGAGTGCAGTCCCCTGGAGGAAGAACACTGCTCTGTTCAACCTTAATAGATTTGACAGATCATTGTAGCTGTTAAACCTATTAACAAGACTGAGCTTTTTATTATACAAGTCTTCCTCAACAAACAAAACGGCTCATCTGAAAAGTTGAAAAGGTGCAAAAATCTCAGTTTGCTTTAGAACCTAGAGTTAAGGCCTTTAGCTGGCTATAAATGACTGATCTCCTATGTGTACACATCTTGCATGCTGAAGGAGCATACTCTGGCTCTGGCCTGAAACACAAGAGACTCCACATCATGGCTGCTTGACTTCATTGTACCTCTTCCAGCAACTCAGCACCTCTCTCTGTGCCTCCTTTTCTACTATAGTTCCCGTAATATGGCCCCAACTATCAGATCATATTTTTATACTACAGTAATTATTATAGAAGAATAAAAGTAGAAACCTTACTTGTGTGCAGAAAACAAGAGACTGAAACCATTTGCTTCATGTAGAAGTTCCTGTATCATAGAACAACCCAGAGGTGTGATAACAGAGCGGTCCAAAAAGCAAGTAACAATTCTTACCTGAGGAAGAATCTTCTTTTTCTTGTTGTTTGCTGCATTAGGCCCAGAAAAGAGTTTTTCAAGTGCTGCTAAGGCAGCGCTTGCTTTTGCTACTTTCTTATTTGGGCCTGCACCTCTGAACTTCTGCCCGTCTACTTCTACCTGAAAATTGAGACATGAGTTTATGCCTAGTATTTATCCTTGGGAATACCATGCTGCACTCACTCATCCTGATGTGCCATCCATAAAGAATTTCAGTAGTAAAAAAAAAAAATCTGTGTTTTATGTGAGAAATTTCTATTGCTTCTAGAGTATGAAGCTGATAAAGAATGTGTGAATCATTATACCGCTGATACTAGGAATCTGGAAACAACAAGTGCAATTCAAAGAGGACCAGTATATCTATTGGATACTGAATTTAGCCAATATGCTTGAGCTTCCCAACACATGAATGATACCACTAGGAAACAGGAGGGTTTAGGAATCATTTGAGGCTCCCCCATCTTTATCAAGGCTTTATATACTAACATCTTTGCCTACACTATACATACACTGTTAAACTGGGATGCTACCTCACACCACTTTAGAGCCCAGTGCTACTTCAGAAATAACAGAAATAAAGAAACCAAATGAGTTTACCCTCTGCTACAGTCATTCCCTGCTACATTACCCCGGTGAACTGGCAATAAGAGATTCAAATCAGGTCACTGAGAGGGGGTTACCAAGTAGGTTTGCAAAATTTGCAGATCAGGTATTTTTGTCAAGTTGTGGATCTTCTACTTCCCTCCTCCCTCCTTATTTCAAGCCATGATGTAGTTTGGAGCTGGCAGAATCTAGTTATAATTCTCATTGTATTTTCCTAAAGCATAAACCACACTCCTTTCCGCAGTCTAATTGTCACAGCAGCAATAAAGTACAAAAACCTGAAAACATCACCACCACAGATGTGCATTGCAAAAAGCAAAATACAGAAAATCAGAACTGCAGCAGCAAGTAACTGCAAAGACTGAAGCGCTGTTAATAAAACCACCTACCAACTCTGAAACGGCTTCACTCACCTCCATCACAAAGCGCTTGTCATGGCTTCCACCTGTCTCAGAGATGAGCTCGTACTTCAGACCTCTTCTTTTTTCATTGAGCTCCATCACCGGGTTTTTGCCGCTTGCTGTGAGTATAGGACCCTGAGTTCTGACCTAGAGAGACATTGATGGGTTTGCTTTAGAGCCTTTATCTCCTCAAAAGGCTGACACACCTCTACAGCTCTGTGGCTTACAGTGCCATGTGGCCAGCCACTCGAGAGAACGTTATCGCTGTGTCAAACCTCTGCAACACCTTATTCTTCCCAACACGTAGACTTCGGCAGGCTTCCCAGAACAGACCTGCATCAGGGGCAACACTGCCTTGCCTTCAGCACAACATGCTGCGCTAGAACAGCAGATAGAAAGCCTCTTCTCTAAAGAACATTGGGGCGACAAACAATACTGGAAAAGAAGTCGCACCCTCTTTATTTCTGTTGGTGAGAGCTACTGTCCTGGTGGCCTGGTCTGGTGTCTACACACCACAGAACAGCACACCAGCTGCACTTGGAATTTCAACCCTGAGAGTATCCAAAGCTGAAGCTGAGGCCATGGTGTCAAGTTCCTTGAAATCGAAGGCTTTATCAGTGGAAGGAGAGATTTAGCCTTCCCAGCCTTACACCCAGCTCTGCTGCTCGGTCTAATTACGGCCTGGCACTACTGAGCTCTGACTGAAGGAGTCTCATGTCCCGGGTCACGTTTCCGCAAAAATACCTGTAACCATTTGGGAAGCAAGGAAGGTAAAGCTGAGGTCTCAGCACACCAGCGTATCAGCTTGCCTTAGAGTGCACTCAGCTACAGATACAAATGACTACTCAGTAACGAAGATGATGATGATTAAGGGATCAAACCAATATTTTCCAAAGCAACTTCTTATTTCGGATTTCCTAGTACCAGGACCTGCCCTTTAAAACCAAAGTGTCTCAAACATCTAAACATGGAAACCCAAAGTCATGCAGCTTGGGAAATATCTTGGTCATCTTAAATATTACCCACTTTTGTGATAACATATAATAAACTTTAAAGGAAAACTAACAGGTCAGTTTGTTAAGTATAAAATACCCCCATTTCCTTTCCCTGTACATGTCTCAGTGGACTAAAAAAATATGTGAATTGTGTTGTTCGTGATTAGGCTCTGTCTGAAATTAAGTGGCTTCCAACTGAAGAAATTCATGTTTTAACATCTTGACAAGTATTCGAAGAGCAGAACAATTATTTATATTTACAGCACAACCCCCATGTAGTCCCAGAAAAAAGCATTATAATGAAAAAGAAAGCAGGGATCTACAATGGATTATCAGTACAGCCCCCAGAGAGTCTGCCGCAGACCTATCTGGCAGACAAACAAATACACAAATTAAAGCTGTTACTCAGCCTTTACACAGGATGCTGCTCTAAAATCCCCAGTGGTGATTTCGAACACTGGTTGAGGAAATCAGGAAGGGAAGGGTGAAAGGTTGAAACTCTTGCCATCTAAGCACGAGTTTAAAATCTCCTGGTTTCTCAACAGCAAAAAGAAACAAATACCAGAAATACCAGAAAATATCCAATTAAGGTACTACAGCCCCATCACAGCTTGAATCCTGGCGACACTCAGCCAAAGTTATTAAAATTACTGGAATTCTGTCCTTTGAGGAATACTGTATTTCCCACAATTTCAGTGAGAAAACCAGCACAGCACGCTCCTTACAGCACCTCACTTCAGCTGCAAGTGCCAAAGTTAAGGGTATTATATTGACACTGGAGTATTTTCAATGCAGCATTTTCCAGTCCATCCAATTGCATAGAGATACTAGGTTTTACATTTCTTAACATCTAATGAATTTTTATATTGTCATTGATCTTCATGTGTATCAGTTTAAGATACTGCCCATGTAAGTACACTTTTTTGACAAACCCACTATTACAAAACAGAAATTGTGACATTTCCATTACTAGATCCAAGAGGCACCAAACAGGATGGAGCCATCCCAGTCATAAGACCGTACACAAGCTAAGAGACAACATCTGTCTCAAAGAGTTCATAGTCTTACAAGGACAAGACGGCTACCCCACCTTCAGCTGGAGGAAAGGAGGCACAAAGATCAGTTATTTGTGACATAAGATCTGTGGCAGAGCTGAGACTAGAAACCATCTATCTTTGTTCTGCATCCACCACCTGAACTAAAACACCATCCTTTTCTGGGAGAAGAGAAAAAAGCTGTGAAGAACAAAAACCCCAAACCCTATAGCTCTCCATCACTTGCACTTTTTAATGCAATACTCACCTCTAGGGTAGCGGAGGTGTCAGCTGTGGGATTTCCAGTATTATTGCTTGAGATTGAAGACGTAGTTTCACTTTTACCTTCAGTATCTGATTTTTCGTCAGAACTCATACACTCCACATCTGCATCAAAACCAGTTGGATACCCCATGGCTTGCAAAACCTACAACAAAGCCACATGAAATGAACTGTAAAATAGGTAGCAGTACAGAAACGAATACAAAGCCGATTGCAACGCAAAAGAATGTCCACCATACATTTAATAAAGGCAGATTGCATAGAAATGTGTTTTCTCCTATGTTGGAATGGCGAAAAAACACAACAGCAATGGGGAAAATAGTTCCAGGTTTCCAAAAGTGGAATCAACACAAAGAGAATTTTAGTCTCAAAGATGGCAATTATTTATGAGCATCATGCATCGTCTCAAGAATTCCTTGTAAAATAATAGATGAAGATTCAGAAGTGCATCCACTGCATGACACTGCTTAACAGTATGATAAGGAGATAGTTCTGCAGAGCGTTCTCCCCCTCCCTCTGTGTATCTGGATGGATCAAGAGACTGACTGCGAGGCAAACAAGACAGTCTTCTGAGAATTAAAGCATTGTACTTGTACAAGATGGTACTTCTGGAGTCTCCTAGGAAACAGCAGGCAACAGCTGGTACGTACCCAAGCAGTACACAAAACGTATCCCTGAAGCTAGAGGGCTGATAGCACCTCCCTTGCTTGCACTGTTCAGGAACACCAGGGGGTAGATGCTTCCAAGGCAGGTGTACAGGGAGCAAGTTCCTGAACGGAGATGTGAGGCGAAGGCCCTACTGCCTGGCTAGCAGAGGAGCAAACCGGCTGCAGTATGCCTACCCCTGGTGAACCACGCCACAACCTCCAGGCTTTCTCCATGCTGCTTGCAACCAGCAGCTGTGCAGCAAATGAAATTTTACTGATTAAGGTACTATTCATGAGTTCCTCCAAAAACATCTGCCACTAGCAAGGCCAGCCTCTCCTTTAACCAGCTTTAACCCAGCTGTACAGACGTACCGGACGCAGGCCTCGAAGAATCTGAGAAGAACCTAAAGCCCCCCCTGAAAATTTAGTCCCAGGAACAAAGTTTGCAAAAATCACTGTGTTCCAACACTGAATTGGGAACTGCATGGGTAACTCCAGGCTCAGCTCCTGTGCAGTCATGGTACATTTGGCTGCATTTTCAGAGCCTCTAAATTTTAAAAAGGTTTGATCTAGAACTGAAATGGGCACATTATTCCCTCTTACAAGTCTGGGAAAGCAGGGCCCAGATCTGCTAGGAAAAGAGAGAAAGAGAGAAAGAAAGAAAAGTCTCTACCAACCACCCATTTCCACTTGGCTTGAATCAGGGATGTCTTGAAGTGTAGCCCAGGATTTGTGTATGTGTAAGTGTAGAGAAAAGAGAGCTGTGTAGGCACCAGCACAGATCTGACTGATGCAGAGAGGTTCAAGGGCAGAGAAGTCACAGCTTTTCAGGGCAGGTTTTATATTTTTATTTTTTTAAACTACTGCAGAGAGAGAGGCAAAATAAAAGAATGAGGCAGAAGGTCTGGAAGGACACACATGCAGAGAGCTACTTTTCCTGGAGGAACAACATTCCCTCCGATACTTCCGGACACTTTGAACTTGAAAGGACATGGGACAATGGGATTTTCAAAACTGAAATCAAAGGAAAGCAGAAAGTTGCCAGATGAAGCTTCTAAAAAGGAAATTCTTGTTCAAAACAAAATGAAGCACAGAATGACAGATGGGCTTGTTCCTATCATAAATGCAGTTCTATTAAAAGAGGTTCTCTTTCACATGAATTGTCTTGTAGGAAACTTTCATTTCTTCCCAGAAAACCCAGCAGGCTCGGTCTGCTTTATCTGTCTGAACTGTCCTTGTGCAATACAAGGACGTTCGTGTTGGACATTCCAGTCTATTGCTGCTTTACAGGCCTAAGCTCTGCCATGTAGAGCACCTACAAGAAGCAACAGTAGGTTGGCAAGTACCTGAACAATACTAGTCGCTTACTGGAAAACGGACTGGAAACCAGTCATTTATGTACGTTGTTTATCCCAGTGCGCAAAGGTATTCTTCAGACATTGAAGACAGGAAACAACTCCATGTTTCCAGGAGCTCACGACCCAGGAATGGACACAGAAGGAAAAGGAGAAAGCGGGAGCCACCAACATGCTGTTTTCAAACCAAAAGGAGGAAGGAGTAGAATAGAACTGAACCCCTCCAGTCCAGAACTCAAACACCACATTCAATCCATTGACACTTGAGCTGACCTACAAAGCCCTGGCAAGTTCTCCCTCCCCCCCGATAGTATAAAACCAGTGATGCTCTTTGAACCATGCCCAGCTGTGTTTAGAGCACATAGGAAACTCAGCTTCATCCAAATTTTTTTTAATTTTGAGGTTGCATATTACTAGTTCTAACCATATTCATACTCTACGTTCCAAGATCCAGGGTTAGCAGATTACTTCAGGCTGCCTTACCTTCACTGCCACATGGAGCTTGGCTGTTTTCTTAGAAGGTCCTGATGCTTCATATGTCGTACCATCAACATCTACAGACATTGTGAAGACTGGGGCATGGACTGGACCAGACTGTGACAGCAGCTTATACTGAAGCCCTGGCCTGATTTGGTTCAGCCTCATCAGAGCATTCATGAGATCTATTGCTTTACTATCTAGTACTAGTACAAGATAGTAGAAGGGGGAGTCGGGGGGGAGGGGAGGGGGAGAAAAGAAAAAAAAAAAGAGGGGAGATGAACAAAACAAGATGAACAGAAAAATGAAACAGTTTGCATTTCAGTGCCTTCGGTCTGTATAAAGGAGCAAAACAACCCCTCGGCTTCTCAGAGGCTGAGGATAGCCCTAATGCTGTTAAGTCTTTAATAAGCCATTCTACTTTTGGGTAACGGCTATAACTACCTATTTCTTTATATTGTTAGCACAATTCTTTTGCAGGTAGCTATATTCTTCCTACCTGCTATAAAATGAGTAACACCTTTTATAGGTAGTGAGGAACCAGATCCAGAACTGGCACCAAAGTAGCACAATGAAAACAGCCCCCAGAACGGAGTAGGTCCCAGCAATGCTGAGAGACTTCTGATCTCGGCAGATACGCAATGTCAATGTTTTGTAGATTAAGCATTTTGTGTTTCTTGTGGGAGGTCTTGAGAGACCGACAACTAGCTCTAGGAGAGGAAAAATGCAAAAAGGCGAATCCTCACACAGCGAAATGACTGCAGTATTTTGAAAAAAACCCAAACCCCACAGTACGGGGACATTATCAATAAAATAACTCAGCTGCTTGGGCAACTTAGATTTTACTGTAACTTGGTGGGTAACCCCATTTAAAAATGCAAATCATTCAGTTAGTAAGACATGTCAGGGGAAATTCAGGTGCACAGTAAGAGATGTGTTTGACATTCTGAATGTAGGGTGATAAAGACAACATTTCTTGTTCCAGAGACTTTTTCACATGCTATTCCACGCCAACACAGAGAAGCTTTTAAACCAGCTCCCACTGTACAACAGAGCTTTGAAAACAGTATGGAGAAGTGTTGCACTTACTTTTCCTCAGATTACGCTTCATCTTTTTATTTGGATCTTTATCATCCCCAACACTATCTTCAAATGGTCTCTTAAGAGCAGATGAGCCTGTACCTAGGGTATAAATTTCCTTGTAATATGCATATGCTATTAGAAAACCAAAATTCCATAGCGGGAGTCTGATGAGTCCCATACTATTTCTTGCATGTTTACAATGAAAAGAACTGAGCCATCGGTCAAAGCTTTCTCACTGCTACACGTAAGCCAGTATTAGCTTATTACTCACTGTACCATGCCACGCAAGAGGTCTGTTCCCATTTATCACCTGTGACACAAGCAGTGTAATTCTGCAGTGTTGTTTTTTACAGTTAGTCTAATAGTATTTTTTTACAAAAAATATACATGGAAATGAATTTTTATTAGATGTATACTGTTCTCTAGGAACAATTCTTGAGTAATTCTTATTATGGACACTCATATGCTTTCTGACCAGCCTACAGTCTCTCCTTCTCCTGCATAAGAATCAGAAACACCACTTTTACTCTTCGGACCCCAAAGGACTTTGTGCTTAAAGAAAATCATCAGCTGTATTCTAGCTGTACTGCTGCTTCTCTATTAGTGCTCCTAGAGAAGAGAACTTACAGATTTTCTCCTAACAATGAAATATTTTTTTAAAAAAAACACATTTAACACAAAGAAAAGCCTTTACTTTGCACTCACACCATAACTCAGGCACTTTACCCATTCTAAATTAACCCCTAGTTTACTGTCCAATTAATGATTTTTGGAGCAAGCAATACCTACCTTCTTTGTCAGTTACTGACCAGGAATATTTCTGAAATGACTTATTTGATGGGAGGGGATCCATTTCCAAAACCTTATAGATCTGACCAAAGGCTGATAATCTGAGGGCATGCTATAAAGTGACAGTAGAAACGTAAGTTACATCATAGCAGCACTTCACCTCAGTAGTTTCTAAATAAGTTTGTAGACACAAACCCACTTCTATGAGAAGACAGTTTCTACAGCTATCTTCTATGATAGTTACAGAAAATGCTAATTTCTAAAACTGTAAAACTCATTAATGTCTGTAATACAAAGTGCAGGGCACTTTGACAGGGAGCCTACTCAAGAGCTCTGTGCCATGAGCACTTGAGGTGGGATGCAAGCGGTGCACAGACGTTAGACGGCCTTTTGTAAGGAAGAGATTTCATACACATTTAACTCTCGCACTCATGAACTCTCATTAAATCTTTCCAGGGTAGCGCACTGGGAGAACTGTCAGGACTGCAATTAAAATACGCTATCCTGGCAGAGAATAAATTGTATTAATGAGCTGAAATCGTCACTATTACAGTATCTAGCCCCTCAGAAGTACAGGTTTCCTACCTGAGCACTGTGTGTAATGGCTTCTTTTTGCTGAACTGTCATATAAGACAAAGCATCTGTTGGCTCCCGTTCACAGGGGTCATGCAGACCAGGGCCTCCTAGGAGGGAAAGAGGCAAAGCCGATTATTGAGAGTAAACCTGAAGCCGTGTGAAGATGGGGACTGATGGACATGGCAACAGCTAGGCTCAGTCTTCAGCAGAGTGGGGAGCGCACCTTTTCCTTAAGGGATACAACTATCGTACAAAGCAAGCTAACCCCAGGATTTTACTCCCTTGCAGCAATGGCCACAGAACTTCAGGGTTAACACCGCACGTGTATAACAGCGTTAACTAAAGGCAGTAGGTTTTAAAAAAATGAAATTACTTGGATAGATCTGTCATATAGATCTGTAGATTTCAATGAATATAGAAACAGATGGTCATTAAGTCTGTTTGTTTGCAACCCCTTGATGAGATAGGGGTTACTTTCTAAACAAACCTAACATTCCCCATTAAGTTCTACTGCATTGGAAGCACTCAAACAGTACAACCATGCAACTTCCTTTCTTTTTGTTCTCTTTTAACTTTAAACAAGAAAGCTTTCCTTTAGCTCCACTGCAGGTTAGGAGTTCAAGGCAGGTTTTTTATCTAATCATACAGCAACAGCAAAATATTAAGGCTGCCTGATCAACCTTTTGTGATCCTAAAGTTAATTTGGCCCCTTACCGGGAAGCAGAATTCCAGATGCCAAACACTCCATCACTCGTCGCAATGCTTCCCCAGCGCCCAAAGGTCTATTACAAGTACCTATAGATTTTTCACATATAAGCTCGAGTGGCTAGAAGACATTAAATTACGATTAGTATGGACACAAGGGTAACTGTAACTGCAGATAAGTGTGGAGGGGTAGTGGGGAAGAATATTCACAGCAGCTTACTTCACTTGTAATGCCCTACAGGTCTAACTGACGGAGACAGCCATCCCAGAGGACAGTTCATGGCACGTGTATTTGTTCCCTGCGCTGAGTCACGTTTTGAGGAAAGCGGCTGCACTCCATTAACTGCCCAGGATGTCTAAAAGGAGGAGCCTCTAAAGCCAAGTCATGTGAGCATTTTCCTCCTCTCCTGGGTTATTCTATGTGAGAGAACATGCTGCCTCCCCTGACCTACAAAGCGTTCCTCTCTGGATACGCAGAGCGTTGGGCCCTCTCCAAACCAGCTAACGTGAAATGGTAACCTGTGGTGGGAGCAGCACTGTCCTGGCAGCAGGGTATTTTTGAAAAGCTAAACTTGGAGGAAACAAGTGGGATTCTGTCACAAGCCCATGAGGATGTGCAAGGCTCACAACATTACGCCTCTTTCCATGGTTTCTGTACATCTTGCAAACTGAAAAACCACTCACGTTCTCTTTCCTTCCTAGAAGCACTTTTCTACACAGGTAGCAGTTAGTGGGGAGTAAAAGGGGAGGTTAAGGAGGAGTTCCCTACAATGCACTGTTTTCTCCGATCCAGATGCTGCTACAGTTCTCAGGAGATCTGAGACCTGACCCTGTGGCCTTCGACTCTTTCTGTACTTACCCATCCTTTCAGTGGTGCCCATGTGGGGACTCTGTTGCACAAATCCCGCAGAATACGAAGGACAATTACACATGATTTTAGTCCATTTGCCCTGGCCTAAAACAAACAAAATGATTCCAATACACCTGCAAAAACCTGGCCTTCAATTTTGCTTTTCTTTTTAAATGCACAGAGTCCTAGGATAGATTTTTTAAATTATTATTACTATATATTTAATCAGCTTCATGCAAAATAAAAACAGTTACATAAAAGTAAAATACTTCAATTTAGAGAGACATATGAAAAAGGAAGCAGAATGTCAAGATTGCTTTTGTAGCCTCATGACAACTCTAGACCAGTTGGCTCTCTACCTGTCACGTTTGCCCTTGCACAGTACAGCACGGAATTCGAATTCTAGACCTTTGCTCTAGTAGGGGCTAGCCAGAAATTAAAGAGGCATTAAAATTAAAACTGTCTCAAATTAAACCTCGTAAGGCTACAATAACAACAAGGTAAGAACAAATAGCCAACCTGAAACCATTTGGCGTGCCGCAGAGACGCCAAGGCCTCCAGGCATTTCTGCCTGTCCAATAAGTCCGGAGGATCTTTCATCGCAACATTATCTACTGGTAAAAATGGGATAAAAAGAGACAGATACAATTTGACCAAGGGGTTTCTGTCACAATAAAAAAAAGCGGCAGCATCTCAATGAGATAATAAGACTCCCAGAATTTAAGTGCACCATGTTATTTAATTTAAACAAGCCATTAAAGGTAGTAAATGTGCACATGTGCAACAGAAGCAAAAGCATTCACTCCTTATAAAATAATAGCAATAATAAAGATGGCCACTGCTACAGACAATCTGGGATCTTATTAAAAATGTAGAACACGTTTCAGGGCAGAAAATAGCTGTATAGCACTTTTCCTTTTTTTTTTCCTTTTTTGTTTTTGTTTTGCTTTGTTTGGGTTGTATTGGCCTTTTTTTTCCTCTTCTTTCTCTTCTTTGTGATTTTTACTCCACAAAAGTGGCATAGAATGTCAAGAGAGACAAGTTTCTTTTGATTACTGGGAGGACATAAAAAATTATAAAGAACATTGAATATATCTGAAATATTATTGCATGAAGAGTACTAGCCAATATAATTCAATGAAATAAATATACAAGAAATGCTAGTAAGAAATTTTACAGTTTGATTAGTCTTTCATACAACCAGAACATATGAAAGAAGTTAGGTTTGGTAACTTCCAGATTATTAACATATTAGAGAGGTAGTTCCCTCACGTAAAAATCTTCCCAACAGCAGCTGAAATCAACAGAGGAAATTCAAAGAAGGATTTGAGAGACAAGACACTGATATTTTCTCTGCAGGTTTACACTTTTTTTTCCCCCTCCTTTCTCTTTTTTTATCCAGCATGCAAACAAACTGCTTTTAGCAGTCACATCTGATTCTATATTGAGGGACGTTATGCATCAGTCCTTTCTTCCCTAAATAATTTTTTTTCTGTTATCCTAGGGATTTATTAGCATCCAGATTCTCTAGACTATGCGCAAATGACAGACTTTGCATATCTTTGAAATCAGGTTAAAAAGATTTTAGTTTTTAGCTGACATGAGAAGAGCATATTGGAAGAACTAAATGAATCCATGGCTCAATTAAAAGTTTGAATATGTTATTTATTTACACAATTACTCCTTATTTCAAAATAAATAATTTGGAAATACCATTATTCATAATGGTCAGTTCTCCAGGTCTTGAGACCTATGCCAGTCTGAATGAAACCCAGTACCTGTTCCAAACTGAAGACTATGCCAGATAAGGATTTGATGGATGGACCACTCAGTGGATAAGGAACTGGATGGATGGTCGCGCTCAAAGAGTTCTGGTCAACACGTTGATGTGCAAGTGGCAAGCAGGGAGGAGTGGTGTTCCTCAGGGGTCGGTACTGGGACCAGTACTACTTAACATCTTTGTTGGCAACATGGATGTTGGGACTGAGGGCACCCTCAGCAAGTTTGCTCGTGACACCATGACAGCATGCTGTGTGGAGTGGTGACATGCTGCAGGGAAGGGATGCCATCCACAGGGGTCTGGACAGACTTGAGAGGTGGCCCTGTGCCAACCTCATGAAGTTCAACAAGGCCAAGTGCAAGGTCCTGCATGTGGGTCACGGCAATCCCAAGCACAAATCCAGGCTGGGGGGAGAATAGATTGAGAGCAGCGCTGAGGAGAAGGACTTGGGGGTGTGGGTGGGTGAGAAGCTCAACATGAGCTGGCAATGTGCGCTTGCAGCCCAAAAAGCCAACCGGATCCTGGGCTGCATCAAAAGGAGTGTGGCCAGCAGGGCGAGGGAGGGGATTCTGCCCCTCTACCCTGCTCTTGTGGGACGCCCCCAGAGCACTGCGTCCAGCTCTGGGACCCCCAACATAAGAGGGACAGGGAGCTGTTGGAGCAGGTCCAGAAGAGGCCACAGAGATGCTGGGAGGGCTGGAGCCCCTCTGCTGGGAGGACAGGCTGGGACAGTTGGAGGTGTTCAGCCTGGAGAAGAGAAGGCTCAGGGAAGACGTCATAGCAGCCTTGCAGTATCTGAAGGGGCCTACAAGAAATCTAGGGAGAGACTTTTTTTACAAGGGCATGTAGTGGTAGGATGAGGAGTGATGGCTCCCAGCTGGAAGAGGGGAGATATAGATGAGCTATTGGGAAGAAATTCCTGGCTGTGAGGGTGGTGAGCCCCTGGCCGGGGTTGCCCAGAGAAGCTGTGGCTGCCCCATCCCTGGAGGTTCAAGGCCAGGTTGGACAGGGCTTGCCCCTGCCCAGAGCCAAAGGGCTTGGATCTAGATCATCTTTAAGGTTCTTTCCAACCTAAACCATTCCACGATTCTATAAGCAAAATCCAGCAAGGCCTGTAAAATATGAGGACAAGTTCGGAGAAAAAAGTACCATCAGTTTGTAGTACCACCTCAAAGTACATTTTCATAGGTTACTTTGGACAGTCTGGATTGCACGTCCAATTGCATCTTTAACGTTAAAGTTGCTTCACCTGCTATTCCATTCAATGGGAAGGTTACTCTGGTAAAAGCACGTTATGTTACAATGGATAAAAGAGCCCAAAGCCAGAAAAAAAAAAAGTGTAAAACTGAACAGAACCAGGTATCTTGTCGGACAGTTCACAGTTGCAGTTCGCACCTGCTGGCTCTACTGTCAGCAGAAGACTTAAGTGCTATAAGCTTATTTTCTAACCCCAATGAACTTCGCAGCAGATATTTGCATTGTTTCTTATTGCCCTCATCAACAGTATTACAATATTGGGATTAATCACTCCTCTTGCCCAATTTTCAAATAAAAGCTGCAAAGTCTCATGGCACTGGATTTCTGTGAGCACAAAAGGTCACTTTGGAACACAAGATTAGCATCTAAGTTTCCTTTGCAGTTTTGTTATTTTCAGGAGTAACATTTTGTGGCACACAAGTGTACATCGGTGTAGTTCTGTAAGAAAACTTTATTGTGGACAATATAAACATCTGCTTAAAGCTCATGTATTGTATAAAACAACTACTGTCAATGGATGATCAGAATCTTATTTTAAAACGTTAGAAATGGCAAAGGTGACTGATTGCAAAATCATCAGTTTCTTGCAGTGAACTGGATCTTTAAATGCCTAGGGATTATTACTTACTGTACAAGGCTCTGCTAAAGTGTGTTGTAGCCACTGATAAAGTAAATTAATTTTTCCTTTAAGCTACAAAACAAACAGAATATTCGTCATCTGTCGTTCAAGTGAATGAAGAGGCTTTTCTATTCTTCTCACAGCTTATTTGTTTAGTCTCTTACGTTTTCCTACAGGATTAAGGCTATTTCCAAAGCTCTAAATTACAAATAACTCAGAGTTTTGCCAATTACAAATTCAGTAGTAGTGTGCTGAGCACCTTTCGCAGATGTTGCAGTCAGCCAACTTTTGGGTGCAAGATTCTATGAAACAGAAAGATGAAGAGAACAGGCAGTGAAGAGGGCGAGCGGCTTGCAGCAGGCTCCCTTTCAACACCCTCGGGAGAATGGCATGTTTCTTCATGCTCTGCCAGTCAGGAAAGTGAGACCAAATCAAAATTTTCAAATGCGATTGCAAAGCTTTACTTTTCTTGTGGTTTTAAGAAGGGCGATGATACAGGGAGTTTAATAAACAGTTAATAATAAAGCCCTGACATTAGCTCACACTATGTAACACAGAACCAGTCCTTCAGTAATTCTCTCCCCACTCGCTGTATGTGTTCTCTTCACACAGGAGCTGCCAACTTCACTCATTTGCAGCCAGCCAGACGAGGAGCGTTGTCTTCTCCACAGAGGCAAGGTAAGTCTGCGGCTCGTTGCCACTTCAAAGGCACTCGGCACCTTTGGAGCATCACTGGCTGCGTCTGCCCAGCCAAGGCAGCAGCAGAGGCAGACCATGTAGGCAGGAGTTTTTAAGGAGCAAGGTTGATTTCAGCCCCACTTTGGTAAATGAACTTGTTTGGTATTACATAAGCTTGTTGTTACTATACGCTTAGTAACAACAACTGATTGGCAAGCTACAAGGTTCTGGTCTGGAATGCCCAATTTATGTTTGATGCCATGACTAAAAAATTCAGTTCCTTAAGGAGTTTTAAAATTTAACTGATGCAAAATGCAGGAATTTTAGGTGCTTGACTTCTCAAGTTGACATGAGAAAGCAGAGCTTTATGGATAGCCATTTGTGAGAAACACCAAAATGCATACACACACCAGGCCACTATTTATTTTTGCTAACAAGCAGCAAAAACAAATAGGACAAACACCACATCTTAAACATGAACACTTTTCCAAAGAGGTGGGGACTGAAGAGAAATCCAGGAATGTTTCTCAATACATTCTGACATCAGGGCATGAAGGCACACACAGCATTCCTACAGAACAAATGGGAGCGCTGGTAACGAGGCCCGTTGCGCCCATCCTGGGGGGCGGGTTAGGGGACAGGTTAGTGCCGACCACACCGAACCGAAACCTTGGTCAGTTTCGCACAGCCGCTGCCCCGGAGCGGCCCCAGGGCAAACCGCAGCGCCCGGCACCCAGGGGCCGATCTTACAGCAAGATGAAAGGCAAGTTGACAAGCATTTTGAGCTCCTTCCTTCAAAAGAATGGACGGAATAAACTCAAAACTGTTTTGAAAACTGCACAGAACGTTATTTACGTTTGCTTGGCATTATTCAGGGTATTGAAAAAATATGGCAGTACTTTCTTTGGAGAGCAAGGTATTTTCATCAGACAGTTTCTCTGAGTATTTTGCCTTGATACTAGATATGAAATTTTTGGCCTGAATCTAAGTAAAAGTGACCTAAATATGGTTGGAAATATTACGGAAAAAAGTACTCCTTCTCTTTAAATTTACTTAGTGGCATCTCTGTAATGTTTCACATACCTTTGAAACAGAATATGAACAATGTCTCTGTTTGCTTGTGATAAATCCCTGTCAAAGAACCTGGGTTTTAAAATAAAATCCATTCCCCTATTTAACTATCCTCATCAGGATAGCGTTAACGATAGCGTAACACCACTCTTAGAATGGTTTTACTACCCCTCGTAAGTTTTAAAAAAATTGGTACAGAATTTTGAAAAATATTTTAAGATCTTGAAAACAAAATAGAACACCTACATTTTAAATAAGAAAGCATAAAAATCCAACTCCTCATTCAGTTTAAGACAAATTTAGGAGTCCCTGGAGTTTACTGCCACAATGGTATCTCTTTTTGCAAGAAAACACTTGGACGGAAGCCTCTGTGCAAAACTGCATCCCCTTGTGAGAATCTTACCAATCCTTTACCACTGAAATTTGTTCTGCACTTTGTGCTCGCTCTCATAAACGTGGATCAGCTGCAACAACTACAGCGCTGATCTCAGCATCTTTTGGGATGTTGAAGAACAACTGAAGTAACATGCAGTTTATTTTTAATGGTATTGCAAAAGAGCGTGGTTACTAATTTGAGAATACCCAGACATTGCAATTAGGGAATCTTTGCCATTCATCTGTTTTGTAAGATTTTTCCACATCCAACTGCTGCCAAAGTGTTAGCTTTTGTTTGAAGAGGGATCCTTCCTGCCATTGCCTCAAACAGAAATTAAGAGAAACTGACCAACATTTCTCATAGTGTCGGTATTTCATGTGGGAGAAGGGAGGAAGCAAAGGACTTGTGGCAAGTCTAGAAATGGGAAGAGAGCGACAGGGAGTTCCCTGGCCCACGTGGGCCCGGCTGCCTCAGTTGTCATGACAGAGAGTGGCCAGTTGGTCAAAGGTCTGACATCATCCAGTGGCAAAGTTTCTAGGGATAGGTTTGGGAAGCGGAAGCAGAAATTACTGACAAGATTTTAAAAATAAAACAAAGTACGGCTACATTTGCTCTTCTCTACTTCTCTTGGTTTGTTTCCAACCTCATTGATACCACAGTCAACGTTCCGGTAACAAGGGGCATTCAACTAGATTGGATGTCACGCAGTTAGGGAGGAGGAACAGAAAGAAACTAATTACAGTTTTCTATATCTATTTTGCTCTAAGGACATGAGGTACAATGTTCAATTCAGAAGCAAAAGTGCTGTACTATAGCACTGTAACTTCAGTTGTGTCCCAGTTAGGAAATTCTTAAAGCTACAAACATACACGTATGTATCATCTGTTAAAAAAACTGAGGGCCAGGGTGACGTACTTGCGAGCTTTGCAGGAGAGGGGTTTTTTAATGTAAAAAAGAGAAACAATTTTGAGTTTTTCAAGATACTACGAACCAATCCCACTTGACTGACTTAATTTGAAAACAAGACTGTGCAGCACTGAGGTGCTCAAGAATTAACTAGCAAGTCTAAAATAAAGAACTAGGACCTAATTGTATGTCAAAGTTAACACTGTAGCAATATTGCTTGCAAATGAAAATTATGCGTATTTACAGGAAAATTAAGTAACTGTTGTCTTTTTAAGGCACAAATAAGGCAACCTGTTGTGGCAATAGCCAACCTATTTAATATGTGATGCACAGTTAAAAACCTACTTCTCAATTAACCCCATGCTGCACAGTCAAGGCACGTAAATAGATAAGTCTTAAAAACAAGTTAAAACGCTCAGTGTACCTCCTTCCTTCTTCTCTGCTTCATCTCGAATGAGAGGGGACGTAAGTATCACCTTCAAAGTTAGCTTGGGCTCCTTTGTGTTACGAATAATAATAGCTGCCTCATTTACATGCTCCTCCACGAGATACTTCTCTTCTGTAAGTTTCTGAAAGTCACCAAGAAAGATTTCAAGAATCTCCCAATCAACTGAAAAACTGCAGCATCTCTGTATGCACATATGACTCTTAACTAATGAGAAGCCGACAAGACATTGCAGTAACAAATAAGGCCTTGCCTCCCTCATTAAAAACAAACATAAAAGGCCCAGTAACATGCTTAAGAAAAAAGGTCTGCAGCAAGTTTAATGAGAATACTAAGTTGTCCCGCCTGTATTATCACTTTAATTTTTTTTTTAAATTATAGCAGAAGCTGACTTTCATAGCTGCTAGTGTGCAAAATACCACCAGCAAGTTTTGTTCTTAATAAGCACACGCTTCACCAGTAATGCCGCCTGTAAATGTAAAAGCTCTCATATGCAGCATGGCCAACGCGGCCAAACCTGCTGGTGTAAGCGGATGACAGATTCCAGTGCAGGAGCAGCACCAGCTCGCCTGGTCCACGTACCTGCCATGCAACATGACCAAATATACCTCAGCCATCTCTTCCCAACCCCAAGATATTCTTCAGATGCCCTAGCAACAGAGATTTCACCACCTCTCCAAATAGTCTATTCTGATTCTTAGCCACACATAATTTAGAAAACGTATTTTACAACAAAAATCCCCCTTGCTACAGTTCCAATTACTTCTCATCCTACCCTTGGTAACCATATGAGATACTGAGTCACTGTCCCTTTGTAAATAACTGTTAACGCCTTAAAATTCACACCTGCATTCAGTCTTGACTTTTTCCAAACCAGGTAATTTTCAGTATGTGGTTTTCTAGGTGCTCATTCTCCCTCATCTGATTTTCTCCCTCTTGTCTGTCCATCTCTCTCACTCCCTTTCCACACAGCACTTGAAACTGGACGCAAGACAACCCTGTCACCCACTGCAGTCATGAATACCGGCCCCGGGAGAGATCCCTGACAATGCCTGGAAAACCTGACCTTCCTCTCTTGAAAGCACACCAATAAATTGAGTGTTTTTAAAATTGCTTTCAATAAACTTTTTATTTCTTGATTAGATTTCTTGTGTAGATAATACTACAACTGCCTTGTTCCATTAACGTGCATTGTGGCCGAGTTATCTCAAGTGATCTATATCTGCAGGTCTTTCAGTAATCCTTTGGGACCTCTCAGCCTCCAAAAGTGCAAAGATAAAAGCACAGATGGTTCCGAGGCCTAAAGCCATTCTTCGTGTTTGCGAGTTTGTTTCAGCAAGACCATAGGGCTGGAACATATCTAACGTCTTCTAACTTCTCTCCCTGTTGCAATCTGCTCTCCTCCAGCTCCTTTATTGTTGGGATTAAAGCGTTTAAGCATCTGCTCCCTACTGGCCTTCAAAGCAGCAAAGCAGAAGCTGTTAACATGTCTGTACCTCATTTGCTCTTTTTGTCCACTAACGGGCCTGCACCTTCCTCCTCCCTCCTGTATCCGATGCATCCGCAGAAGCTCTCGCTTTCTTTTAGGCCCATCAGAGTTGGACCTTGATTCACGAGTCAGCTTCCTCTTACCTCATGTTTTCTGTAATCTCTCACAATGTTCCCCTCAGGATCTTACCTACTCATCCCTTGCATTTATTGCAGTCTTCACATCTTTTAATTACGTCTGTTCTGCCGTTTGGGGTTTTTTTTGAAGCATACGCTAACTTTTCTTAGCACTTTCAACCCTTCTCATCTCACGCCTCACTACAAATAAGTAACATTTAGTCTTTACTACTTGATACATCCCTATCATTGTCAAACAAGTAAAATTTACTCTTTACTAAACAGATTCTTTGCATTTTCAGCTATGGATAGGGCCATATCTGCGGCACATTATCTCATTAAAACAAGCCCTTTATTTGAACCCGTGAACAGTGAGAACAAACAGCTGTCAAGAATGGCAACACACATACTGTATATGTGGAAATAAGCACAAGGCATAAAAGCAGATCAGGAGAAAAGGAGATCAAGTTTGGACATAGTTTGGAGAGAGGCACATGCAGTGGAATACTGCAGGGCACAGTGTCTCGGCACCAGTGTATGTCGGTCTAGAAGCTGGACTGATTTTTCAGACTCAGAACTGTCAAAAAGGTATTATCGCTAGTTGCTTTAAAGAGACTAATATTAGCTGTAAGTGCTGCCTACCGGGTGCCAACATCAGAATTAAATAGCCATAAATAAAAAGAATTATGCGCTCATGATTAACGTGAGGTAAAATGAGTTACCACCTAAAGTGACTTGTTCTCACTTCAGCAGCACAGAGGTGTTTGTCTTGGAAGGGCCCAAGCAGAGCAAAGCGGCTGCACTGTAGAACTTATGGTTCAGGCAGGGGACGGGGGACAACGGTACAGACCGACTCACGCGCTCCAGCAGGGAACAGTTCTGGGACTGCATTTTAGCTCACGTTAGTGGTTGGACCAGAGGGCAAAAATTGGCTGGGTTAGTTACCAAATAGAAAGGTTAGCGGCCATCATAGGAAAAGTGACATCATAAATAGGGATTAGGCAACAACAGGAATAAGATGTTAAATTTTGTGAATAACTACTTTGTCACCCACCCTAGATGTCATCCTAGTTTCAAAGTATATTTCTTTAATCTATATCACTTGTCTTTATCCCTGGAACAAATTCCAGCCTTTACCCAACTACACCTTGCAATGCTATCAGCCATTGTGAGAGGACTACCCTAAATTAACTCACCTGAATTTGAGCTGGGAGATTGTCTTTGACTGTACATAACAAGGTCTTTGTGGGTTTTTCTTTGCACATGAGAACCAGCTCCAGATCCATATCATCCTTTATCAACAAGCCCTTTGCCACCAAACCAATTCTCATAACGCCACACAACGTCCGACCGCCTTGGTCCCTGGAAATGAAACAATTTGGAGTAATTAAAATGCTATTTTCACACATTCAAAATACTTGTATTATCACAGTGGGGAGATAAACAGATGGGACTGATGACTGTGCTACAGTGGCATGTCATTGATCAGAAAATGAAAAGCACAGACTCCTTTTATGCAAGTAATCCCTATGAAATAATTAATGAATCGAAGCACCGCAGAAGTTGCCTAGCTCAAGTCACAAAGGTTCCCAAAGCTCAAAGAAGCCCAAATTCACTATCTGCAGATCTAGCAAAAGAGCAGAATAATTAATCTAGAGGAGCTCTCTGACAGCAAACCTGTTTACAGAAGCGATCCGAGTTGTCTTTTAGTGACAGTCCAACTTCAAACATGGCCGCACACCTTTTCAATGTGTCTTTTAGTTGATCCACACACTCAAACCTTTATCTTTAAAACTATACAACCAGCTTCTGAAGTTTGAGCCCATACTACAAACTGACATTTCAGAAAAGCTTCTAATTTCAACAAGTCTTCCAGGCACAATTACTTTAACAAGTCTTACCACCGAAACCTGCAGGAAGAGAGGTCTACTGGATTTTACTCTCCAGCTAAAGTTTAAGGGAACATTTAAGAGCCACAGTAAACACAGCTTTCAAAAACGTAAGAACACTTTAGTTTTGAGTACTGAAAGACTGCAACAAAAAAAGTTTAGTAGACTAGGATTGCTTAAAAACATCAAGAAAAATTCAAGAAACACATCTTTGACAGTTCATCACTAGCTATTGCCTCATAATGCATCTCACTAGTGGCACATCACGGCCCAACAGCAGAAAGCACGGGATCAGTGAAGGTGGTAAAGCAGCTCAGCCAGAAAGGCAGCATCCCTGTTCACAGCATTCCTACCATCCAGAGGGATGGACTGATATAAACCAAGAAAATCCCCAAACCCAGTCACACTGTGATTGCACTCACAAGTATCTTCATCTAATAATTGTACTGTCCTTATGTATTTTAAATGAAACGGCAGAAACAGGCGCTTAAACAACAGACGGAAAAAAAGAAGGAACGATGCAGAAAAAGTGGCAATCCCAAACCCGTTACCATCCTTGGAACAGCCAGCAGCAAACTAACAGCAACTGTTGCAAAAATAAACATCTCAACTTCCACCCTGAACTATGCTGCTTTAACAGTATGTGGATGCAAACATGTCAGAACACACAGAACTCCTCTAGAGATGTTTGTAACTAGCATAAAGATATTTTAAGATACATGTTTTTCTACAAGGTAAGCCCCTTTTAGCTTGTAAAGTGATTAGTAAAATAATTTTCCCAAAGGCATAAATACACAATTGATTTTATATGCATAAGTAATACACTGATTGCAAAAACTGTACTGTAAATTTTAACAGAGCACAAGCATGGACAATCCCGCGTGGAGACGAGTACAGCAAGGCTGGCCAACCATCTCAAAAGCATTTACTGCAGGCTTGGATTTTAATATTATTTTTTTTTTTATCCCCCCCCTCCCCTGAAGGATCCATTCTGCGCCCATTTTGCCCACCTCAGAAGGCACTTCAGAACGTCACCAGTAATGCTGGCAAGTCACCACCAAAACACCCAGCACGCTGCGCGTCAGGAAGGACTGTTCAGCAGAACACTGAGCTTAAATACCTTCCTCGAGAAGATGACAAAACTGAACTGTCCATCTGTGGAGAAGCAGCCTATGAATCCACTACGATTATTCTGTGGTGTCAATACAATCATGCTGTCCTAAACCAATTTATACGTTAGTTTATGTAAAAATATTCATGATTTTAAGTGTTTTGCTATTTCTTTTTGAATACACTTTACACCAGAAAGAGTGACATATCACAGCTCAGCCTTACACAAAAATGCCAGTGATCAGACTTGTGTCTGTTAATATTTATTAGGGAACACTGAAAGCCACAGGCATCAAAATGAGGGACCATTTGTGTATTTACTTTTCCAAGGCTATCGCACAATGGTCTTCATGCTGCTCAACATCCCCTGTGTGGATCAGTCATTCTGAGTAGGTGGTGCTGCATTTAAACCTCAGGCAGAACAAGCGGTTTCTTTCAATAGCTCCCAAGCCCACAACCTTATCCTACGGATAATCAAAGACAAGCTGAAATGTTAAGAAGGAAACCTGTGGAAAGACATGCTATACTAAGACTTGAGGAATTTTCTGCAGAATCCACAATACTGTTGGGAAACCAAATCAAGTAATGAATGCTTACTCCCAGCCATACAAATCTCCTCAGTTAATACAGCACATTTCTAGTTTCTAAATTGAAATGCACCCAGACAGTGAGGTACAGCACGGCTTCATGCTTATTTCCTGAATGCTACTCTAAAAATTTACAAGAGACTTGGAAATAACTAAGAACCAGAGTGTTGTGATAAAATAAGAAGCAATATTTCACTTTGGAATTTTTAGATACATGTCATTATGCATTTAGGAATAACCAATAAATACGATGGTAATCACTCTTTCATACTATACCAGTAAACTATATTTTCAGTTTAAAAACTGATACAGTCTTCCTGATTCAGACCGAGTTAAATCTTCCTCCATTACCTGCACTGAGTTGTTTCTTACTCCAGAAGTATTTCCATCTGTTACTGCTAGAGTAGGCTATACTTCCACCATTCCAAAATGTAAACAACATATATATTGTTCATCAGGACACCAAAAAAGGCCTCGCAATAAACCTTTCACTGCCATAAAAGGTGTCAGAAAACATAACATATACATGTGGAAAAGAATACACTTTCTTTATTAGTTTTAATATCGGAACTTACTGGGCAAAGCCCATATACAGCAGACTTTCTTAATATTCCCTGCATCGTGGGAGAGGAAGCGGAAAGAGTCCTTTGACCATGCCTCTAGTGCTGGTTATTCTACCACGTGTAACTCCATTAAGTCCCAGGAAGGCCAGTGGGGAAGTACGGTATCACAGGAAGCGCAGGGAACTGGAGGTCGGGTTTTTCAAGTCATGACAAAGTGGCTGTTGGTCTCCTGGTGCTTCACTTTCTCACCTGTAACCTGGACAGAGACTTGCCCGAGCTGCCGAGCATGTGAAACAGATTATCCAGAAGTGCTGAAGAGCCAGAAGTGCCCACGTTAAAAAAGTTTTACACTAAAAAACTTTTTTTTTTAAAAAAAAGAAGGGCCAATCGTTCCTCCTTCTTCCTCGACTACTGGAATTATGCTAAAGCACCACCACTTGGCACCATGTCAGGGAGCAGACTGAGACATACAGCAAACAAATGTTTCATTCAATTGCAAACTACGTAATTATACTGAGTTTGGCTGGGACAGAGTTAAATTTCCCCATAGTAACTTGTACGGAGCTATGGTTTGGATTGATAACACAGGGATGTTGTTGTTACTGCTGAGCAGCGCTTACAGCGCCAAGGCCTCTTCTGCTCCTCTCAGCACCCCGCCAGCGAGCAGGTCGGGAGCACAGAAAGTTGGGAGGGGACACAGCCAGGACAGCTGACCCCACTGACCCGAGGGCTATCCCATGCCGTGTGATGTCATGCTCAGCGATAAAAACTGGGAAGGAGGAGGAACGGGTGGACGTTTGGAGTTACAGCATTTGTCTTCCTAAGTCAGCGCTACACGCGATGGAGCCCCGCTTTCCTGGGGACGGCTGAAAATCTGCCTGCCCATGGGGAGCAGGGAACGAATCCTCTGTTTTGCTCTGCTTGCGCAGATTTTGCTCTACCTGTGAAACTCTTCATCACGATCAATAAGTTTTCTCACTTTCACCTTTCTGATTCTCTCCCCCATGCCAGCGGGGTGAGTGAGCAAGCTGCTGAGCTGCCTGCTGCAGTTAAACCACCACAATAATAGGAGGTAATGGATCCTTAGATAGGTTAGTTTGCTGGATAAACAATAAAAGTTTATAAAAGTCTTTTTTGTGTGTCTTAAACTGAAGCAGCCCCTAAGATACACGACTGTAGATTGGCATTTCTGCGTTATGGGAACAGGGGACAAATTTGCTTATAATTGCTGAAAAGTTTGTCTGCTAAATGCAACTTCACAACATCACAGTAAAATAAATAATGAAATGGAGAGCAGCTGCTACCCACGTTGGGCTTATTGCTATTCCCTGCACTCACCCTTCATGCTCCCACCTCAAAAAGTCCAAATATATCCACTTCCTCTTATGAATGTTCGTATGCAACAGAATCAAGTAACACTACAACTCTTATTTAGGAGGAAAGGCACCATTCAGAGCAGTACAGTAACACATTATGAGGCTCAACTCACTCACTTGGCATTGCTTTCAGCAGCTTCCTCCTTGGCTTCCACATCACCCTCACATTTCGTAGATTTGTTCTTTTCATCCATCCAGTCAGAGACATGTTTAAGGGCACACTCTACTGTTGAAACCATGTTCTGGACAGCTTCAAGTTCCTCTGGAGATGGATAAATGGTTGAATGTTTCACCATTACGTGGCGGTCATCATTAGCAAAAGATCGGATAGATCTCTGTTATGAAGTGGGAAACAAGGGGGGGAAAAAAGAACAAAGTTATTGGATTATCAATAGAAGGACGCTGCCTGAACAGGAATCTTCCCTGACAGATACAGCAGAGTGTTTTATGATGACCACTGCTTTTAATCATGCAGGAGCAATCTCTTACCTTTATTTAAATATACGTTTAAAAGAAAAAAAAAAGAAACCAAGTATCAGTGCAAAATCAACATTAAGCTGATAAAACATATAAGACCTAAGGTGGATTTTATGGCACCTGATATTCGATGCCTAAATTCAATTCTTCTAAAATCCTTTTATTGGCCACTAGAAGGAACAGGCACATCTGGAGCGCAGTTCATGTCTACTGGGCACATCTGGAGCAGAGTTTATGTTTATGTCTACTTTAGGATGAGATAAATTGTGCCTTAGAGGTACATTTCCCCACCCACTCACATCTGACCACAGAAGTCTAGACTACTATATCAGATTAGCCACTACAGACATCTAAAAATTAAGCAAGCTGAATTTCATCTTTTGTCTGGTATGTCCATCGCAAGTGGAAGTTGTGACGCTGTGTACACTAGTCACAAATCAGGGAACTTGGGTCGAGGACTAAACAAATCTCCACACTCCCATATACAGCTACAGTGGATACAAAACAGGGTCGAGACCTGTAGTATGCATTGTTCTGTCGGGAACGGCTAGAAATGGAGTTTTTACATCTTGTCCTTTCATAACTTCCCCCCCCCATTTCCTTTTCTCTCATTTTCATTGCTTTTCTCACTTCTCCCTGCCCTCCCCTCTAAGCTTCTCTTTGAGAAGAGGGCATGGTCTGGCTGGCTAAGCATAAGGTTAGAGTGCTGAAGCAGGGGACCAAAAAACCCTGATTTTCATGGCCAGTTTTGCAACAGACAATCTAGGATCTTGGTCAACTCATTTCATTACTAAGCGTCTCTGACCTACCTCATCCTTTGCTTTGACTACCTTGTTTATTTAGATTAAGCTTTCAAAGTGAGAAATCACTGAGGTCCTGATCTTGCCTGAAGGACCTACGTCTCCTAGAGATACAAGCTGTGAGCAATAGTACTGAGAGAAAGGGGGGCTCCCTACCCTGGAATACTTGAGGAATTAAGGAGTTCCTGGAATGCCATGATCTTTGTTGGCTGGCGTCAGCCTTCAGCATCTGGAGAGCTCAGGGCACGGAGCAGAGCCGGGTCCCTATCCCGAAAGGTGACCTCTTCCCAAGGTAGAGAAACTTAGAACGGAAATATTCCGGGGTGAGAGCAGACTGAGTAGAGCATGCGGAAAGGAGGGCAGACAAGGAGAACACGGAGAAGATTCTTATTTTGTAAAAGGCATTTAAACTCTCCAAATACCACTTTGCATATTCCAGAGGTGCTGAGTACAGCCATCTCCCCTCGGTTTATGCTAGAGACAATGGCAACACACCTTAGAACGAGACAATTAAATAGCCATTCCCTTACGGTTTCGTTACTGCTGCAGATGAAGTCACGGGCAATACATACTGCTGCGAGAGCCTTAGCAAACTGCACAGGCATTTACAAAGGCACAAATGAAGATGAGGATAGAGACAAACTGGTAAGAGAAGACCGAAATAATTTCTTTAAAAACTGAAAGAACAGGAAGAGATTAGTGCTAATTAGAAGAGTCTGCAGTGAAACTCAGAGTGTTACGTACTGTTGAGGAAGGTAAACTGAAGTGGCTGGGTAACTTGTGCTAGGAAGCTACGGTCTGTCACCACTGTCATCACTATCCAGATGAGCCTGATTTGATCCAAACAGTGACCCAGAGCAGCTGCAGCCACAGCACAGACCTCTGGCAAGCACAGCTCTCAGTCTTGCTCTCTACAGACACAGCAATCGCTGCCGAAAGCCTCCCAGACGTTGGAATCATCAACAACAACTATCTCTGTTCCTCCTACACATGAAATACCTTGGGTAGGTTCCATTTTCACCCCTGCCTCCTGGGTTTGTCACAGTACGCACTTAGGGACAAAAAGGGCCTTTGAAGGATCTCAAAGGCTGCTGGGGTGAATCTTTGTGAAGGAACTAGGCGTGATTTCCTGGTTCACTGCATTCACTAGGTCCCTTCCGTTGAAGGTTGATGTGGCATCATTCCTAACTTCTGCACTCCTGCCCAGATGGACAATTAAGGTAGTTAAAGCAACTCATCAGCTGGGGTCTGGTATTACACCCAGTACTTTCATAGGCTGTAAAATGCTTCCAGGAGGTCCCTCTTGTGGCTTATCCGCAACATGGATACAGAAAGAACCTGCAGTTCAGCAGCGAAAACTGACAAGCTGGATTTATTAGTTCACCCCCACCATCTCTTATCTCATGAACTATCAGTTAGGAAAAACAGCCAAACAGGAACAAATTAGTAACTCATAAATTACAAGACATTTGTTTTCTTTTCTGATGAAGAGGGACTGACAAGATCAATTCTTCATTACAATTTAGGCCAAAAATAATAGCAAAATGGGACACTATTTAAAATACAATATATTGATAACTCTGTTAAGTGTTCTTCCTCCCTTTGTGCTCTGTAACAGGTAAAAGTCTCATCTTAGGTCTTTTCTTTTTTTAAAAAAAACCCCCCTAAATATAAACACACAGCCTACCAGCAGCTATCAGCTACACAAACATTAAGAGAACTGTGTTTAAAATTTATTAAATTTAATTGCATTTCCATTCTCTCACTAACAACCCTTAGAGGACTTAAAAAACATACAAATATGCTTAAGCTGCTCTCCACAGATATTTTTCAGGAACTGGCTATGTTTATGGCCTTTTTGTGAACACATCTTCAGAATCTTACCATCACAATACCTCATACTTGCACAGCTTCACAAATTTAACATCTCGGGCATTCCCAGTTTGCAGCCAATACCAGGCAAATTAGAAGTGACTTCTCACTTAAATGATACACACCAAGTATATTTGGCTACACACATTTCATCTATGCTATTAACGAAGTGTGCATAGGACCACAGTCAATCAGCTTTTCACACACCCAAATATGAATAATCAACGCTTGCTTTTGTGAGGAAGAGGTGGAAGGGGAATATCAGCATTTGGTTATGCAATCTGCAAGTTCAAGGTCACCTATGCTGTTTGCTACAGCTTGCTAATGCCAGTTTTATTAGAAAACCTTATGAGCATCCCCTTCGTTGATATTTAATAATTCATGTAATGCAGGCTCACAAGACAACTCTCTGGTTTTAAGAGGCTGACAATATATCAAACCTCCTTTGCTTTGCTCAAAGCATGCAGTACCATCTCTCATTTAGTGCAAGGTCAGAAAATCCCCTTACTCTGGTTTCATCAGCCCCATGCAAGACTGTCAGCAGAGAATATCTTTTAATGCAAGCCCATGAAAGATGACAAATACCTACCATGGTTTGTTAGTGTCTCCGCTCTCTCTCCCTCCCTTTCTCCTTTTCCCTCCTCCTTGGTGTCTTTGCTAAGCACTGTTTTGCCTGGCAGAACCTCTTCATAAGCCTCTCAGTCCCTTGACAGCTCAAGAGTTCATACAGCCAAAATGCTCTGGGAGTCGCTTTCTGCAATTCACCTGCAAAAAGAGAAACAACTTGAAACCAGAAGAAACGGCATGTTAATTCCAGTAAGTGTTCAGTGCAGCACATTAAGTCAAATCACTGAATAAAGCAAGCAGGCTTCAAGATGGAGAGGCAGTCACCGAACCGTTTATTCCTGAACAACAAGCAGATGTCACTGTGGAAAGCAACTTTTTGTTATGTGCCCACACATATGTAATGACTTTCCTGTGCCAGTTACAGCTTATCTCGGTGCGGTTTGTCAGCCACCTGGCAATCTAAGTTTCTGAAACGACGCAGACGGGAAATCCAACATCTCAACACAGGCTCTATGCGAAAGCAGCTGAAGAAGTCTCTATTTTTGTGTTGCACGCGCGTTAGGAATCAAACACACTATATTTAATTATCAAAAAGTAATTGTCTGCCGAAATCCCCAGTGCAGCCCTCGATCCTGAATGTGCCAGAGGCTGTACAACAAGAAGGAAGACTTCAGGTGGCAATAACTGTAAGTTGTTATTTAAAAAAAGACAAGCGCATTGTAACTGAAGATGTAAAACTCGTGAGAACGTTCAGCTGAAATCATCCACGCCGCCTTTTCTGCCCTGTGCTGCATTTCACAGTACACAACATTTAGAAGATCCTGCAAGAGCAGCCCCTTGTACTAAACTAGGAAACAAACACCAGCACTAGCAGCAGAAGGAACTGCAAATAAATGCTCTGTGAGAGAAAAGCGGAGCAGAACAACCAACGGAGCAGGTAACGCGAGAGAGGGAAGCATAAGCTCCTTGAATGGGAAGACACTCTAGTCCTTGCAGAAAATCCCTGTTTTCCTTTTATTGTACATATTGTTGCATCCGCTTTTCAACGTTTTGAAGCAACTGGAAACCCAGTCAGTAAATTTCGGCAGACTGACACACACACACTCAAATGTTTTCCTTGTCTCCTGTATGTCGATCCTCCTTCACTAGCAATATGTTGCATATTGTCTGTCAGAGAATCCTGACATTGTTAGAGATTAAAAGCATGTTTGGCAACAGCGGAGGGATAGGCAAGATGACTTGAAAGCCGAGTAGCTGCTTAAACCTCAGGGGTGTGACAGGGCATAATTAAAATGTTGCATCCCATAGAGACTCGATCATGCCAGGGGAAAGGCAACAACAAATCCTGCTTCACTATTTTCCCAGTTAAGAAGAAATGAAGCAGGTTTACAGGAACAATAGCTTTGGCAGCAAGTGCCTAATTGTTTGTATCTCACACCACTGAATTTAGGATGTAGAATCGGGTAAAAGAAAAAGCAGCCAGGCAAGAGCCCTGTGCAGGGGCCTGTCTGCTACAGCAGCTAAAGATTGCCAAGGAAGAAACCCCAAGAGAGTTACATGCAGTCATACTAAAAATACTTGGGAAGAGCAAGCTTTTCCCTGAAGGACGTCATTTGGTATCACAAAGGCTACACCCTACCAAGGTATATTAACACTCTACCAAATTGCTTCCCAGAAGCGAACAAAGGAAAGGGATGTTCTTTCATAGCACCAGATCTTCTCTTAAGAGATCCTGAAAGCCGAGCAGGGGCAGCTGGGGGGAAAAACAAGGAAAGATTTCTGCTTTGGCACCATTTATTCTATGAGCTAGTCCTAAGCTCTTCCACACTTAATAGCCTTTCACCATCTCCAGAAGCAATCAGACTCTTTACGAGGTCTTTTTGTTTTGCTTTTCTATAATAATGTGCTTTTTGTGTCAGCAGATGGCAAGCTAGAGAGACTTTTACAAGACACGTTTCCAGATCATCTATCTATTTCAAATTAGTTCTCCCTTCAAACTAAATTCCAGCTATCTTCACATGCTCTTCTTCCCTGTGACTCCTACATTTCACATTTCCAGTTTGCCGTCTTCTCTGGTAACTGTAACTTGGCAATTCCAGGCGGAGAGAAGGGCACTGGAATGTGTTGCTGACTCCAGCATATGCCCAGTACAGTGTCTCTAGACTCCAAGCAACACTCCAGCCTGGCCTCCCTCCGAAGGCTCCTGCAAGCTGTTGCTTATCAGCTTGTACACTGTATTGAAAGCAGATGGACAGAGAATAGCTGGCTGCGCAAATTCTCCTGCTTCAGTAAACTGCTGAGCAGACTGTTGTCTAGAGGGCGAGTCTGCAAACTACCTCACAAGCTCTGGAAACAGACGCACCTCAGGGTGCAATTCTGGATGTGCTGAGTGCTTTTCAGTGGTCTTTGAAAACCTGAAACAGACCGAAAATAAATGTTTCATAGCTACGAGGAGGGTTAATCTTCTACTGGACAGACAAAGCAAAAAACCACCAACACCTCTCAATAGTCTGCCTCCAGCGGGGAGCAACCGTCTCATTTTCAAGACAGGTTCAAGTTTCAGTGACAAGTAAAAGCTGTTGGACGAAGGTATTTACAAGTTTGATTCCACCTGCCCTTTTTCTCAGCACTGATGGCTGAGGTCAGGGCAGATACAGCTGAATTATGAAGGGATCTTCATTATAAAGCTCAGAAAGCTGAAAAAAAAAATTCCTGAAAGTTGAGTTGAAGCTGATATGCAATGTCTTTCAAGTCATTAACATCCTAAGAATATTTCACAGAAACACGCAGGGGAATGAAGACCTAATATAGTTCAGACTTTAAGAGAAAATTTTCAACAAAAGCACTAAACAGGAGGGAGTTTACTATAAAAGTGCAGACACAATATACAGAACAAAGTACATTTGACAGCATGCAGAATTAAATTAAGGAAAACTAAAATCAAATCTGCTCCAACCATATGGACTAAGGCAGCAGAACATAGCTCAGCACCAAACACATCAGAAAGCATTATGTGAAGTGAGCAGCAATTCCATAAATCTAACACCCTCATTTTACTATCAGGCTACAGCAGGATATTTGTCCCTGCATCCTCAGGGAAGTAGCAGCTGATGCTGAGACTAAAAAGCACGACATGGAAACGCATAGTTGTCTTACCCAGGGGCTGCCACCCACACTGGCAAGAAAATTTCTAGGAAAACTGCTAGCACTACCAAGACCTCGGTGACCTTGAGAAAGTCACTTTACCCCTGCATCATGTGGCCCGAAAGTGTAAAAGAAGAGTAAACACTTGCTGTCTCCAAACCAGGTCACAGAGGAGCCGAGTAGAGTCTGCATGTGGTTTAAAGTCGCTGTGGATTTGACAGATTAGAAATGTTATTAAAACACCCTGACGGCCTAACAATGTTTCCATTAAACATCCCATCCTTCACAGCGGAAGTTTATGCTTTGGCACAAGACAAACAAGGAAAAGAATTTCAGATGAGGCCTTTGTAGTAGGATATATTCCTGCATCTGGCAGTTGTGTTCCCAAGAGACAGACATTTAAACAGCCAGAAGTAATGACTATGCGCAGCTACCTTTGAGTGCTTGTGAACAGCAAAGTGAAAAACCAGGAGAAGCAGGCACTTGCACTCCACGGAGACCGAAATGTAACATCAGAATCAGGGAGCTTTAAGCTTCTAGAAAGGGGACGTGAACTGCATTTGGCATTCTGGTACCCCTCGCAGCACAGAGTGGGGCCATGCATGGAGGCGTTACTGGTGCAGAGAAAACCAGGGTCACCGGACTCAAGTCCTCCAAACCCTCACTTCAACAAGCTGCTGTTCTGGCACCCAGCCAGGCCAAGGAGAATATCATGAAAGTTGGTTTTAAATACTACATCAAGGAGGCGCATACCAACAATATTCAACTGAAGCATTAAAAACACCCTCCACCCTCCTAATCTACCCCAGTATCCACCCATGAGAAATACAGTTCACAGCGGACGCCACCCTGAGATCACTCAAGGCTTATGTTAACAGAGCAGCAAGGACAACTAAGGTTGCTAATAACAAACCAGTGAGTATCTAACACAGCCTGAGGTGTATCAGTAATAGAAAAGAACTGGAATTTATACAGAACGGGTAAGTGCAATTTATATCCTCTGTTTGTTACTTTTAAAAGTCAGAATAAGAGGCTTGCAACTTTAAATTGCAAGTTTATTTTGACTTCTGCTTTGCATTCAGGAGACAGGTAATTTTCCGTCACACCGTACAAAGTGCTCCTGAAAATATGTTGTGTTTTTCTGCAGTAGAATTTTATTGCTGGCCTTCTGCCAAGAGTCTCTCTGGCAGCATCTCCCACAGTTGGAAACTGTGTATCTGGGTCAGAAAAGACAAGCCGCTTTTCAGAACAGCTCAATACATTTGGCAGAGATGCTGATATTATAATTGAACTCTTTCAGCAACTCTTTTTATGATGTACCCAGACACTAAACAAAACAAGATCTGCAATGTTGATTAATGTCAAAATAACTGACAGAGAAATATCAAAATAGTTTCCCCTCATGTTAAAAGTATCAACAAACCGAGGGGAACAGATAAGAAGCACAATTTATGAGGATTCAGAGAGGAGCAAGGGGGAAAGAAATCTGCAAGGTATGACTGACCTTCTACTTGTGCAGATATTTATTATTTTAAATCCGAACTCCCTATACACTGTACAGAACTGGTTTCTTCATTCTTCACCACCGTACGAAGAGAAATCCTTGCCATTCACAACCACGTAAGCGTTCTGTAAAGAACTGCAATTGTAACACTGGGATACATATTTAATCGGACTCAGACTGCTTCCAACAATACGCTCAGCATTCAGTTTCACCTGGAGACCATACATTCATAGGAGTTTTGTTGTTTTCCAAGTAATGCAATTCCTGGCAAAGCTGCATCTGGGTTAGCCTTTAGAAGCCTGGAATTTTCTAGCCAAATAAATAATTAGAAAGGAACACTACAGTTAAAAGCTGGAAAGGTACTTCCTCTGGCAAATTCTGACACTTCATACAACAGATACTCGAGTCTAGTATTATTCCTGCTCATTCAGGTCTCACAACATTTCAAGGAAAAGCTGCTGTACTCAGAAGTCTCTTAGGAGTAGCCTTTGCCAGGCAGCCCCAACGCCAGCTCTAACAAGTGCCAAAGACAGGGTAGGCACATACTGGATGAACAGATGTGGAATCGTGGCACCTGTAATCACCAGAACGGAGGAACCAAAGTCATCTTCCAGGGTCTAGAGCTGTGACGATGCTCCCAGAGCAAGCAGAGCAGCAGCCCGCTTGCCAGCGTGGTGGACGCTGCTGCAAGAGCTGCGAGAGAACTCGGCTGTGCCGGGGAGGACAGGCACCGACACAAACTCGGGGACCCTTCGCTCAAAGGTGCAACAAAGGACTTGCGACTGAAAATTAATGAGTGAGTGCGGGTGGTAGAACCAGGGATGGAAAAACAGCCAAAATAAATCACACTGGTAAAGGAATTACAGAAGTTGAAGAATTAAAGCCAGTCAGTCAGTTAATCTAGATTAATGTAGTAAGGTAAAAGGAAACTGGGATGTGCAGAGCATAGCTCTTATTTTTAGCTCCTGAGAAAAGAGTGAACAAAAGATGGTCTAAGGAGAGATCACCACCAGCCTAACAGGAAGGTTAAAAAAAAGCAACAGAAGGACAGTGTGAGTATATATACAACCTTTTGAAGAAGAAAGTGCCATATCTTATATAGAACTACAACATCCCATCTCAGAAAGAAATATACATTAGTAGAAGTAACTGCAGATATCAAATTATCATGTATAACAAAGAAAAACAGTTTTGGAAGGATTATAAATCCTTCTCCTTCAGGATGTAAGCTACTATTCACTACTGAGGACAGGCTGATATACCACCAAACTCACTAAGTGGTCTTCAGAGCAGCACACCAGGTGCAGTCCTCAAGGTATTTTTTACATATGTGTCTCTCCAGATTTTTCTGTGGCCTCATGTCCTCTGGCACCTGCACAACACCCAGCACACCAGTCCCAGCTAGTGCTACAGAGGGTCTCTAATGAAGTAATTTTGAAAATGCCTTCAGCTCTTGGTATGGGTGTCAAGATGCAAAACCGAGCAGAGACAGACCAAGTGCAAAAAAAGAATTAAAAACTGGCTGTTGACACTTAAACAGCAAATTGACACATGAACATTAATCATTTAATGTACTTCCTGCTCAACCAGTTAGAAACATCCAGAACAGAATTGTCTGTATAACTCAGCAGTACAGAAACCAAAACATCTTAAAGGAAGCACTTCTTGGCAAGCATCTTAAAAAAATAAAACTTAAAAAAAAAAAGAAAAAAATCACAGATTGAATAGTACCAAAATAATTTATAGCGAAGTATTCATTTGAGACAAAGCAGAAACCACCACTGGATTCTCAATGTCTGTGAAATGTTAAAGAGATTTCTGACATCCAAATCCCAATGTCGGCACTCCTGTTCTTCTGGCTAAACTGGACAACAGAAACCTGATGCTCCTTTGCAGCACACACCCGTTTGTGGAGCGCTTGTAACTCGACATCCACATTCAAAATCATCTGAAATTCATAACACAGACTACATTCAATTACAGTTGAGGAATTAACTAAATTAATAAAAAGGATTACATTACACTGAAATGACACTCACCATCTGCAATGTCATTTTTCCAGAGACAGAGCTGGTTTAAACAGAATTCTGGATCTATGCCTGAAATTACATCATATTCTCTATAAGAGAATCACAGTTCTACCTCCTCAACCACACAGTGTAGTTTAGTGCCGTGCTGGGCTTCTCACCACCCAAGCCTCGTCCTGCACTTGCATCCCAACACTAAAGCTTTGTAGACTTCCAAACTCCTCGATACTTTCCACGTCTGTATCATTTGTGTCCACTTCCTTACCTGCAAGGCTGTCTTTGCTCCAGAACCACAGTGGGAAGCAGCCACAATGTTTAAGAGATGAAGAACCGGGACATTCCTTCCCCGGCACCCTTCAGCTTAACTGAAATAGCTGCAGTGCCCCAGTTTCTCTCCTGCTATGATTCATATCCCATAGACTGCAGGTTGCCCTCAGCTGCAGCCTGACAACCAACTACATTTGACACGCACAACCAGGATGGGGAAAAGGCCACCCAGATGTCACTCTTCCACCAAGAAGAACGTGTCTTCTACAGAACTGTGAGGCCAAAGGCATATACATGGAAAAGCCTGAAATCATGGCATTCCATCCCTGTGTTGGTGATAAAAATAAAATACATAAATAAACAGAGACTGGAGAACAAACTGTGCTACAGTAAAACTACATCTGCTTGTATTGGTGGATTGCGCTTTTCATCAATTCCATGAGGCAACAGCAAAACACGTTTGCTCTACTGTTCTCTCTTCTGCAGCTCAAGCTAATACATATCTCGGTAATTAGCAAGATGAAAGAGAAAGGCAACAGGGATCTTAAACCTCCACATTGTAAATAAAACAAATTCACTATAATTCTTTCTTATAAGTAATACAATGTAAATACTATATTTGAGATTCACATTTTTCTAATGTTTACATAAAGTTTCCATTTCAAAGTATTAAGATATTTTTAAGAATAAATGCTATCCTTCTGCTTAAAATTTCAGTAAGCCTTAATGGTGGAATTTAAGCAACAGGTTCTCCCCTAGAATTTCTTCCCTGATGTCAATATGTAAAGAAGCTGGCATTTTCAATATTGCAAATCCACACTAGCTACTGTGCACATCTGCCTCTCAGCCAGTTTAAACATTCATGACTCTCCACTTAAATGCATTTTCTAGTATGTCAGTCTTGCTGCTCCAGTGACTTTATTTTTTATTTTTAAAGCGAGAGATTGAAAAGGATTTGGAAGAGATGACCACGAGATTCTGCAAGCATTGTGCAAAGAGCTCTTGTGTTCTCAGCCAATACACATCCTCCATCAGACTTTTACCACATTTTAGTTCCACCATGACTACTAAACAAGTTCAGGTTAACTTTTTACTTCCTAAGTGGCTATTTTGTCAAAGAACATCTTGCCAAAGGTTCCAGGTTACCAAAAGCTTCTTCAAGGGTTTTTTTCTTGCTATGTCTCCTCCATCCAACCCTGCTATTTTCAGTTTGTTTTTCTCTTACTCTCCCGTGTCTATTTCCAGGGAAGTCTGAAGCTCAGTGTCACAACATGTAATGCTACAGAAGCATCTGAAACAACATTTGCAATTATGATCTTGGGCTGTTTAAGAAACAAAAGCCTCCTCTTTTGAAGCAGTCTTCCTTCCTTCGTAGCGCTGCAGATGTGACCCAGCGGCCTCAGCAGCCCAGCGGAGCGGAGTCCTGCCAGTTGGCTGCTGCACCACTCGCGTCTTCAGTCCCACCTGCGAGGGCTCACTGCAACCCTCAGCTACAACAGAACAGAACCTGCCATTTAATTAATTAATTTCTTCCACATGACTGACTTGGAATTGATTTTAAGTCATTCACACAAAAAAGAGGGGAAAGGGTGATTTTTAAGTAGAATTGTTGCTGAAAAGCACATGTTCCAAAAAAAAAAAAAACCAACCAAACAAACAAAAAAAACCCAAACCCAAACCAAAAACAACAAAACCCCAACCCCAAACAAAACACACCCCAGTATTCAAAGCAATGAATCAGTGTTCATAACGGAAGCATTCAGAGCAAGAAAAATGGAAGAAATGCTGTCTGCCAGGTAGAAGCCACCCAGTTTGATTCAGACTATAGTACAAGACCCCCTACAACAGAAGCAATGGGGGTATCTCTCTAGGGAAGAATACTCTGGCTGCCATTGATTTTCAGCCTCAGAATGCAATGATTTACTTCAAATGCACAGTAACTCTATGAAATTATTTGAATCAGTTTATTTAGGCATGAAAGCTAGCGACAATATCCGTAATGAAAGCAAAAAACAACACCACACTAACACGTTAGATTGCAAAGAACTGTTGGTCTGACGTTAGTGACTTAAGTTCATTATTTGTCTTGAACATGATTTTGTAGTAGAAAGTCCTAGCTTGGCTAAGAGGAAGAAAAAGAGCCACAAGCATATTTAGAGACTTAACAAAAATAATTATTTTTTTTTTAAATCTACTTCCCTGGAAAACTGTAAGTCTAAAAATATTTCATACTGGCTTAATCCAGCATCTTCTTGCCTCAGCAGATCTGCGCTGCATGCATGTGCTGTCAGATCTGCCAACTTCAGTTGCAAAACTCATCTATTATTCTTCTCTCCAGTTAGCACAGCACAGCTATGTAAAAGGAAAAAGGAAAAAAGACAACTTTAGCAGGGACCATCAGTGGTGGCAATGCTCAGTTTGAAGACCACAAGCTAGGTTGCAAAATTAATTTCTCAGTGTAAGTTATATCTGTCAGTCTCATCCTTAGGAATTCCCTTCCCGAGGTGAGTAATGAATTCCACAGCCTTTTTTGTTTGGTTATTTTTACTAGGATATTGGAATAAAAAAGTTATCAAAATTATGTTCAGGTGTCTGTAGCACTACATTCTCCAATGTCTTTGGAGAACACAACTGTGTAAGTTACTGATCATGAACTTAAGAAGTTACATTCAATCTTTTTTTTTAATCTTTTGAATTTCAAGTAAAATCTGTGGGGGGAAAAAAGAAGCTATGGGTATAAATCTGCCAATCCTAATTGGATGTCATTTTTAATAACAAGAACACAACTTTGGTGCTTTGGTCTCTTTTCTTTACATTTCATACTGAGCCAGGAATTAGTTTAATCTCTCTTCACAGATAACGATGTCATCGCTCATGTGCCACTACTCACAACATCATGAGGCACTTTTAGGTCTTCATTTGTTAATAAAAGGCTTCCTCAGTCTTTGCCATTCGCTACTGTTTTCTTTAGATCAAGTAATCAAGGTCATGCCTTGCTCTCCCTGTCAACATTAAACAACACCCCTCTGCACAGCAAAACGTAAGGCTACCATCAACGTCAGCGTCTTGGAGGCGACGTGCTTGCCACAAGCCACAGGAGCCCGCTCTGTAGCGAGTTAGTGGAGGTTAAAACGTGACATCCAGGTTAGGAAACGGAAGTGCGTGAGAGCAAGCTCTTGCGGCTCCAGCATAAGAGGGTGCGTACCCATTTCAATCCGAGGGAAGCAAACAGACAGTGCAATCAATAGCAGCATTCAGAGTGCTCTCAGCTTTGCAGGGAGATTGATTTACAACAACAAAACTCTCACTTTCTCCCCAAAGCTCGCTTCATACACTGTAGTTGCTAAAAGTAACACTTGAAATTACTATCAGGGGAAAAACTAGAGAAAAACAATCCAACTTAGTTTGTTTTGGGCCATTAACTGCATTTTGTGTCTAGCCACTTCAGTTTCCCTGATAACAGGAAACCTGCTGTTCCTAAAAGCAACGCTGATGGGATTTACTTTATTTTTCAAAAGAAGGTGCACTTGGAAAGTGACAGCGTAGGAGAGCGCACAGTTCAAGACGCAGAGGGCAAGATCAAAACTAGAATTAAAAACCGGCTACTATATAAATTGATGGTATTCTCCAGAGCTTGGCAGTGGGATATAAAACCTTTCATGCCTCAGTGAGAAGTTATGAGGAAGCCAGATTAGAGTCTTAACGGTTTTATTGCCTGCTTAGCCACCTATGTAAATCTGCGCCCAGGTCACACCACCATCATTGTTACAAGCTACCACAGCAAGGGAAACGAGAACCAAAGGGGCACGAACGTTGAACACTGCTCTTGTCAGCACAAAAAACCCGCTTGGTTTTCAGAGTCTAAAACTATACTTTTAGTGGTAAAAAAGTGTCAGATTATAATGCCATCAATCTAGCTTATTCCACAGTTCAAACAAAATTCTACTTTAAAAACTGAAACTTTTGTGTTAATGACAAAAATTCCTTTTTTTTTTTTTTTTTTTAAGTACATAGATGTGTTGCTCTGTGCGCTGAAAGAGCACTTCCTTCTGCTGTTTTACCAGTTCTTCCATTCATTCACCTTGCACGGATCCTCTATTGTGGAAACAAAAGTCTCCGTATTGGGCCTTCTCAGTGGTGTTTGGAAGCTCTTACACTTACTGCAACAGAGTATTCAGACGCCAATAAAGAACCATTTTTGAAAGTTAGTTCATCATTAGTTAGCTGTATAAATACATTAAAGAAAACAATAACAAGGTGAAAGAACATTCTTCCAAAGGCTTTTTGCTTGTTTTGAGAGAAACAAAAGAGAAGTCAATAAACCTAGCTAACAATTTACTGCTTGCATTTTGCTCTAAAGCCTTTAGAATTCACACACTGCAGGACCAGGAAAACAATGCCAGAGCCACCAGTGCAGGACAACTGACACAAGAAAAGGTTGTCCCTGAAATTCAGTGGACAAACACTACCAGACAGTTTCATGCTTTACCGAGACAAAATCCACAAGTTAAATTTAGAATGATGATTTCTGCAGGCACTCGGATGTTTCTGTACTAAAATTTCTAGAAATTGGAAATTAGAACTTGGCAGACTTTAAACTGACCCAGCATGTGTCTTCTGTAATCCAAATCATATTCTGTCCTACTACTCTGTAAAACTGTTAGGAAAAAAAATCATGCCTTTCAACACATGGGTTCAGATGAGTGACAGACACATTCCATTTATCCCTGTGCTAAGAGCAAAACTTAATTAGTGTTTTTTCCTCTTGGAATATTGCTGTGAAAATTAAAAGCTAATAGAGGAATCAAAGTTGTGTCCATTGGAGAATAAGCATAGTTTGCGGAATAACACTACTTACACAACTGTACTCAAAGTGGTTGTGGTAATTTTTTTTTTCCATTTACCATGGGGAGAATATATTGCATTCTTAAATACTCCAACTAGATTGTTCACCAAAGTATGCAGGTGTCACCAAGCTGTTTTGTGGAAGCACATGGCAGTCCCTGCAAGTTCACTAGCAGCCACTCGAGAGATTAAGGTTTTCTTGCAACACAATGAACAATAAATTGAATGAAACAGCTCAGAGGTCACAAACCAGAGAAATCTAGGAAGCTACTTCTCCATCTACCGGTAAACAGACAGTACTACCCAATGTTCCATTGCTAACCTGTGGGAGATGCCAATCTTAACAGCAGAGACTGAAAACACATTACTCAAGTCTCTTTCATTTTGATTGCAGCACCAAGCTTCAACGTGCTTTTATTAGCAAAAAAAAAAAAAAAACAAAACCTCAGACTTCAGCGACACCCACAAGAATTTCACAACACTTCGTAAATACTACTTCTGTGATTGCTGTAACAGCTGTAAATGTTATGCCATCTGCATTCAGAAGAGACCCAATTGCCCGAAGACTTCAGTGCCCTGCCCAATGCCTCGGTAAATCAGTGGCAGGACTTGGAAAAGTAGTTAGTTTTTCATTTACCATATGCACTAAGCTCCGGAGCATGCTCCCTCCCCCTTCCTTCTAGCTTTCCACCCTTGACTTAGGCTTCTTCAGTTTAATTTGAACAGACACTGCATTCCTGGCTGCTTTTGCTTTCAATCTCTCCCTCACAGGACCACAGCCATCCTTCACAGGCCAGCTTGGCAATCTGTCATAGTAAATGCTTGACAACAATTACCTGTAGATTCATGAGATTCAAATTAGCAATTCAATATCTGAATATAGTGTGATTAAACTCAGGAATTTAATTCAGAAGCGTCCTATTTTCAGGCATCAAATTTTTTGAGCACTGCACACTTTTGAAAGCCAAGCCAACATGGACTCGGGAACCTTGTGTCTTTTTCAAAAGAGGACAATGGAGTCTCTCTTTTGTGAGGCAGCAGGACACACGCAGTCTGTTCTCAGTAAGAACAGAGCCAGAAAAATAAGAACATTTCAGGACACTAGCAAGGGACCTGAGCCATTCTGCAAGGTAACGGGAAGCTGTGCAGCCCCACGCTATCAAGCCCACTCCTCAGCATCAAGCATCTCACTCTGGATACCAAATTCCAGCATATGGTTTGGTTTTGAAGGAAAAAAACCCAAAGGCTTTGCCACTAGGCATTTTGAAAGCTCTAAGTGTCACAGGAGCAGGCTACGGAGGATAAGGGAGCTCATTCTTCTCTCTGTCTTAATAATAAAAAAAAATAAATAAAAAATCAACCAATCAGAAAAAAAACAGCCTTCACACCAGACACTGGGTAGACATCTAAAACACCCGAAAACAGGTGAAAAGGATGCAGGGTCTGACAGCATCTGCCTTACAAATCAGAAAAGAAACTGGCAGCTCCTGGATGACCAGGAGTACATGTCATCACTTCCCCTGCCTGCACCCAAATCACACACCTCGAACAGCATCTCATCAATCTTCTTCACACTAAGCTCCAGCCACCTAATAGCGGTTTATAATTCCTGTGAGTTCCTTCAGGATGGCTACTTTGATGCGAGATCTGTTGACAAGGAGACTACAGAGCGTGTACCTCAATATGATGATCCCTACAATAAGCCCAACTCGGCCAAAAGGTGACTTTTCATCCCTGTTGATGCCACTATTTCCTCCTCCTAACCCCATCTTCTCTTAGCCTCCTAAGAAACACGTACTACTTCCCTTGGGCTTCATGTGTTCTGGATGCTTGGATTTCCAGGCAAGTAATTTTGTCTCCTGTACACCAAACACAGAGAGGTCTAAAAGCAACTGTCTCTCCTCTTTCACTCCATTCTAGTCTTAAAAGCTATCCTGTTTAATCACTTCTGTGCTGGAATATCTGCAAGCTCTTCTTGTGCTGCAGCGCTCAACTGCTAGAGAGACCGAGACCGGCAAGAGGAAACCCCATTTTGCGCCACTGCAGACTGGAACACTGCGATGTGGAAGATGAGCACAGAAGGCTCTTCCAACCGACCTGCCGGAGCTTCGCCTGCTCTCCCCCTTCCCCCAGCCTCCCCACTCTTTGCTTCTCAGGAAGAGAACAGCAAGCTTTTGCAACCTCGTGACAAACTTAGAAGATACTTTTCTTTCTCAATAAGAGCAGTCAAAAATATTTTTCAATCTTTTCCACACCAACAGCCTTCCCTCTACACACTACTTTGAATGAACACTTCGGAGCCTTTTCACATATAAAGACAGTATAAAGACTGTCAAGTTTTCTGATCAGTTCTAACATTCTGAAAACTTCAGACTATATTTTGTGCATATATATTATCAAACTACTATCCAATCTGTCAACACAATAGCTACACACGCACATAAAAAGTCTTTTCAGGAGACATTCCAAACTTTGTTAGAATAGAATATTTTCAGTTGGGAGGAACCTGCAACGATCATCTAATCCAACTGCAACAGAAGAGGAGCACAAATAATGGAAACTAAGCAAGAAAAAGGAAAGAGAAGGGACACATAGCAAATCCCTGTACTCCTCAGCTCCCAGCCAAAATTCAGCCTCCCATGTACTGCGCACGAGGTTTGCATGATGAGGGTAAAGACATTGAGACAAGGTGCACCTGCTAAATCTGGCAGTAAAACCAGTCGACTACTGCAAATCAGTAGTGCCCAGTGCAAACAGAAAGCAAGTCTTTGTTCTTCTGGCATAAGAGAACTCCTTTACTGCGAGTGCCACATACAGATCAAACATTTACACGCAAAAGACAAGAAGAGAGCCAAAGGATTTATATTAAAATAAAGATTACAGATCGCAGTGTGAAAGAAAACAATAAACGTACCACTGAGTCCCATGCCCAGACAAGCTCTCCTCGAGCAGTTCTTCCTCTGAAGGAGAGCTTCAAGGAGACAGCCTGAGCCAACAGTTTCTACAGCAACTGCAGAAGCACCAGTACAATGATATTCAAACCGTGCAGTAACTGCACAAGTCTTAGTAAATGGATACTCCAAATACTGAAGGAACATGTGACAGCTTCACCTGGACTCTCTTACCTCATCGGGCAATTCAGTGATCCAAATCAGCTTAGCTCAACTCTGTATTTGCCTGTTTCTCTGCAAACTCTTCCGAATCTTCTTTACCCTTAATATTATTTCCGCACTCTTGTTCCCCTCCAAAATTTCACAGAGCTCAACACAGCCATCACACAAGGTTCACATGGTGCTGGAAGGATGATCAATATCATCCTGTAAGGGAGAGACCAACTGCATCTTTGCACGGTGCTGCTGCAACTTCTCACTCTGGGTGGAATGCTGTTATGACAATGACACTGTGCTTATGTTGCATTACTAAAAGCACACTTGGAAGCATCTCAACAAGAACCAAAACAGAGGTATGTTACTACCCAGGTACACAGAAAAAGCAGATCCATTTGTAACATGACAGTTATTTTAACACTAATGCAGAATCCATATTAAGGAACACAAAATACTGTACCTATGCACTTGCTACCTTTTTCAAATAAGGACTACAATTTATTGAAGAATATTTAAGGCAGGCCATATCTCATTTCCTGCTTTAATAAGTCACAGTGCCTCAACAGTTGTGCCTCTATCAGTAGTTCCATATAAGCACTCCTTGCAAGAGGTTTTTTCTTAAATTCTGCAGTCTTATTTTGTTTCACACTGAAACTTGGCATGAAGCTCAGGCTCCTGACCCATAGCAAGAAGTTAAACAACATTGCTCGTTTGTTTTTAGAAGGGTCAGGAAGTCTCCAATTTCAGGTTCTTGAGTGTTCGGGGTGGAGGGGAGCAATATATACAGTCACAATTCAGGAACATTCAGTATTCAACCCCCGTCTGCAAAGAACAGGGGTTAATCGGAGACGTACTTTGTAAACTGCTCTTATTATTGGTTTATTACATGAGGGCACATCCACAAAACCAGATTTTTGGTCAAAAGTTCACTACTTACATAATGCTGACTCCCAGCTACCTGCTTTAAACACTATCCTTTATCTCATGGGCTAACAAATGAATTCCGACAAAAGATAAAGCAGCCTGCATGGAAATAATAAAACTGCAAAAACCAATCCTATTCCCACACTATTGTTAGTAGAAAAGAAACATATAGATTAAAATATTTTGGGTTTATGTTTGTGCTTTTTATCACAACTGATTCAAATAGTACCATTGCTATTTAGTCAGAGACAGTTGTTTTTCCTGAAACGTGAAGTACAATGAAATCTAAAGTGAAAAAGTTATCTTATAAGTTGTTAAAGCATAAGCATACAAAGAAGCCTTCAAGCAAAAAGTTTGACCTAAGCAGGCTAGTTTTGAAAGAATAAAGAGTACATTTTCAGCCAACCATCTTTTAATACAAGGTATATATAATAGATATAAAAAAGAAATTATTTAGCAACTACAAACAGTGTCAGGTTTCACATAATTTGCTAAGGCTGAAAATTCAACCAAATTTTTGAAAATTGTTGAAAATACTCCAGTTACAGGAGGTTCTTGTTCGCCTCCAAGGTGGGAGTCATGATTCTTTTCTCTTACACAAATTTAGACAACTGTGTTCTCTCTTCAGCCTCCTGGCCATCTGTAGAGATGAGGAGGTGTGTACAGATGTGGGCTCAGAGCAGAACAAGCTACTTCTCTGAGCTCGTATTTTTGGCAGTCACCAATTTCACCCTCACCCACCAGAAGCAAAGAAGTTATCATCCTTCTCTCCCTCCAGCTTCCCAGTATTTGCCTTCCTTTCTGGCTTTTCTAGAAATGCTCGCCACCATATCTACCAGAGCACATTCGTTACTGATTTTAAAGTAACAGTTTTGGTAAGAGAGCAAAACATTTCAGGTCTTTATAGGGGAACTTCAGACATGAAGAAATGAAACCGTGCAGTAAATCAGTGGCAGAACCTGAAAAGGGGCCAAACGCTCCCCTGATCGATGCTGTCAGTTTAATCACCAGACCTTCTTCACTGGATCACAGCGTTGCTCTCTGCCTGGTACTGAAGAGTTTACTCACTGGGCTTTTTACCAGTTTCCAGTTTTAGAAGGAATGCTCACAATTATTCTGAGCTTGGCTGTGATGCACACAACATAACATCCCCAGTTACCATGCGTAAGAAACACTGCATTTCAAGTCTTACAGAGGCCCAGTGGTACACCCACCCCTCTCTAAGGTCATCCAAATGGCACAGCTGATTACTGGAGAGAAACAAGTGAAGTCTCTATATGATTAAAGACTTGGACAGCATGACCCGGTAACCAAAGAAGCCCTAATCTATTTGTTAAGTCCAATTATCTAGACATCAAATCAAGAGATCATGAAGCATTAGGATGTTGAATAGCTGCTTACTAAACGCTTTTAGCTCTCTGAAAAGATGACAATCACTAAGAACCTATGACACGGAAAAGGCTTTCTTCAAAGCAGAGATGGGGAGAAACCAGTTCTTGGATATTTATGTTTTCCTCTCATCTTTGGTAGAGCTAAACCAGCTACCAGGGTAAAGGGAAAGACATTAAAATTGAAAGTGGAAGAGGAGCAGAAATCCAAGTGTTCTAAGTCTCTGTGCTGTATGCATTTACAAAATAATTTGAGCAGGTATCTGAGATTACATCTGAGATCTCTTTTCTCAGTCAAGAAACATCAAAAGTCTTCGTGAGGCAAATAAGATGAGCTCAAGCTCCTTCACTTTAGTCCAGCCGCCAGCTCCAAGAGGTTTTCTGGTAGGACTTCAGTCTAGTTTACTTAAGGCAAGGAAAAAAAAAAATCTCCAGTTCTCACTGCACTTACTGTTCAGGAAAGAAACTGCAGAAGCCAAGAACTGAGGCCATACAATTTTTTCTTTCTCTTTGTTTCAGGGTGAGGAGTTACATAACTAACATTCACCTAAACTATCGCTAATTTACATTAACAGAAAACCCCACCTAGGCACACTTTTTACATCTCTCTTTATATAGAGAATAAAATAGCCAGTCAGATTTCTAGAATTCACCTCCACAGTGAAGTACAACCCAACCTGAACTTTCTCTTGCTAATCTAAAGTCAGTCCAGGCTCGGCTCTGTGGTGCACAACTACCACAACATATGATATTACAGGGCTAAACACTTCTCAAATTTTTATGGGTACCTTCCAATCCTCAGTGTTCTCTGCAAGCACTTCATAGTCTTCCATACTGTTTTTTATGGATTCCTTGCAACCCTTTCCTTTCAACTATCTTACTTGTTCCCTCTTTGCCCCATCACACCTCAGCTTTCCTGTGGCTGCGCGTATTCTCAGGTACTTCACTCCCTGAAGATGCGCACTGTACACCTACGGCTCCCCCTTCTATTCCAGAGTCTTTTCCATTAAAGCAAATATTCAAAAACTGTCATATTACACATACGGACATCAAGCAAAGTAGATAAGGAAAGTAGAAAAGTACTAAGTGTGTAGAGGGTCAGAGAGCAAACTACAGCACCCCATAACCAGAGAAAACGAGCAAGTTTCCATATGCAAAGAGCTGCCCCTTCAGCACAGAAGTATCAAAACCCAGGAATAAATGACTAACTTCTCTTGTCTTCATATTGGAAAAACGATGTCTTCACCCAGCTTCAGCATCAGCTACACACACTGTCGGAGCATCGCACAGCTGGAACAAGCAGCCCGCAGGCTGTGCTGTGCCACGCTCCGCAGAAGGGCACCGCAGCCAGGCGCCCTTCTCACCTTCTTGCCAGGCCCAGGCAATTAACACCACATAAATAGCTGTTATTCAAATTCAACTCCAAAATTGATTAAATGTTAACGTGCATTACTCAGCAGTTTCAGATCCTCTGATAACATATTATTTGTTTCTACAGTTAACAAAAACATCCGCAACCCAGCCCCATTCATCTTATCTACATAAGGTTACACCGTTGGGGCCTTTATAATCACGCTGCTGCGTAGTGTAACAGAAACACAGTGCAGCTTCACTCCTGGCAGCTGACTCCCATAGCACAGGGAACTAAAATGCCTTTCTTTTTTTTTTTAATACAAACTGCAATTTGTTTTTTAAACAAACTTGATTTGTACTGTCCTAACTGTAGGCTTTCACCCAGTCTCCATGTGATATGTTTAGCACAACCATGCAACGCCTTGCGAAGCAGGCTGTAGAAAGATCATTTAAGTTAAATACCTTCTTTATTCAGGTATATACCCGCTAGCAATTTTAAGACCATCACCTATTTCAACAATGGCAATGAAATTCAGTGGGTGCAGCATGCTGGCTTGTTTCTTTGCTGAATTTCGTACAATCTTTTTAAACGGCATTCAAGAGAGATGTCATGTTTATAGAAAGGGTTAAATAGGCTGGTGGTAGCAATGCTTTGGCTGCTACACCAGAACAAAAACCAGAGCCACCCAATGCCCTACAACAAGTAATGGATTTTTTTATGCCTCCTCCAAGATTAACCAGGACAATCCACTCTTACAGGGCCCGGCCCACCCCACCCCCTGTAAAATACAGAATAAAAAAGGCATACCAGTTTCACCCTATCACTAGGATAAACCATTGTGTGGCAAAATCTCACTGGAGGAAATCAGCAGTGTTGCATGCCCAAGAAGATCCTGCTCCCGAGCCTCAAGCCTCCTCAGCCTCTATGGTGACCGTTTTGCCAAAGCTCATTTCTAGAAACACACAATACTTGTTTCCAAGCCAGCTTCAAAGAGGCTCCCCACACACCTCAACTCTGTTTATGCTTTTCCAGGAAGGCAGGTACTGCCAGCTGAGAACTAGGATTAGGGGAAGACTTTGTTTAGGGTCATAATCAACTGAATTAATCCGATAGCTTGGGAGAAACATTCCCACACGTCACATCGTACCTGTGCCTCAGAGGACAGTAGAGACACTTTAGGGCCCAGTATTTAAAACACTATGCTGCCATTCAAATTTGCTGTATTACAAGTCAAAGAAGAAATGTGTTTAGTGAAAGCATGTCCCCTCCCAAGAGTCAGAGGAAAAAGAGAAGTAAGGGCCTCGAAAATCAACTTGCCCTTTTTTGCTCCTACTACGGGGCACTTTCTAAGAGGCAACGTCAGTTTCTCACGGTTGAGTTCATTGTCAAACGCCAAGTTCTGCTTCAACCCTTGTTTCATTTTTTCAGCACTAACTACATCAAAGTTTAAGGTCTAAAATCTTAATCAATTCTGTTTTCTAAGATTTCTTCAAGTTCTGTGACATCTCATGATTACCCACTAGTAAGAGTGTTCTTCCCAAGCAGATATTCAAACACTTAATTTTCCAATAAAGTCAATTTAAAGTAAATGCACAAAAAGAACAAACAGCAAAATTTAATTTTCTGTGCTAGCCAGACACACCCCAATTTTATTTCATTTTTAAGCATACAATTAAGAGTAACTTAATTCCCCTATGTAGACATTACATGAAAGAGAAACATTACTGTAAGAAGAGCTTAGTACTATTGGTACACAAACCTTAGGACAGATAAATTAGAGCCTAGTAAAACAGCATACATTTTACATTTTGTTATGTCAATCACAAGTAGCATCTTGAGGCTCTTAAATAGTACGCCAAACCACAACATAAGAGAACTAGTTTAAATCAACCCGTGCAGCAGGATCATTTACGTTTCCACAGTCCAAGAGATCCCCTAAAATGAGTTAGCAATCGGATTTCACGAGATTATTCCTCTTCAACATCCAGTTCAATTTACCAGCACGTTATGAAAATATTTTACTAAAAAAGCTATAGTTTTGCATAGTTATAGAAAAATCAATGAAGTAAAACAACAAGAGCATGGGTTTTAATAATCCATGGCCTTTACTACTTGAGAAGCCAATCAGCAAACGTGCAGGCGGCCCAGCAATACAGCAACGCCGCGCAGCTCCATGGAAAATCCACACACTGGATTAGTCTCAGCGTTCTTGGTTTTAGCCAGCAAAGCAGGAGGGACAGAGCAGCCCAATACCATGCTTTTCATACCTTTCAGTAACAGCAGAACAAATTACATACCCTGGATTTTTTCATAGGCTTCTCCTATAACCAGCACCTTGTCTACATTCCCATACCGCATAGGACATTAACAGAAAGGTCAGTATATGCATTGCAAAGCAAAAGTATGAATACGAGGCAACAGATCAACATGGAGTGGGGTCCAAAAATTCCTCTTCCATTCCATGATGTTTACAGTAAGAGGACTAGAAACATATGGTAATTTAGCTACAAAATAAAGTCCAAAAATCCAAAGTGCAAGAAGTTCATGTTAAGTTACTCATATCATTCGTAAGAATTCCTACATATGCTTTTTCTTAAAGAGACGTGAATTAAGGTTTTCAAAAAAGTTAAATAGAAACACTATTCCTCTGAGCTGAGTGTATGTGCCACTGTGTTTTCTGTCATAATTGCTCACTGAAAGACTTCCACGTAAGAAGGAAAAACTACACAAGTGCCAAGAAATGCAGAAGTACAACTGAAAAAATACTGTCTCTGGCCTTGTAGCTTGTATCAATTATCATTTTTAATTAAAAATATAAGCAAATATTTTCAGGTAGGGCAGCTTAGGCTTCTGTTTCCTTAAATACAAAGTTTCCATTTGTCAAATCATGCTGCAAGTACAACAAACGTACTCAAAGTATGATTTCTACAGAAATGTTTGACTTGCGTTCTTCTGCTATTTAAATCCGTAACTGGTTTTCATGTTGCTTTAAACAGGAATTTTCCCTTTGATTTCATCGCTACAGCATATGCAGCAGTAAAGCAATCTTTACTTGCCAATATTGCTCAGTTTATAGCAAATCCAGGACACTACATCAGCCAAGTGCTCCTCGTGTGCATGTTGTTAGAACAGAAAAGTCATCCCTCCCCCAACCTCAATCCAAAGGTACAGAAATCAACCCGCTATGCTGAAGTCCTCTGTCGGCACGGCTAGACTTACCAGAAACCCCAAGTCACCAAAAACTGAAAGTTACCCGAGTGAGGAGCAGATGGCACCTCTGCGTTCCCACTTGCCTAGCGTCTCCCGCAGATGACCAACACCTTCCCAGGGACCTTCCCCTCAACCGCCCCAAGTACTGTCCCTCATCCAGCCCAGTCCAGAAATACACAAAGTGCTGCTTTTTTACTGTTTCATATTTACACTTAGACATGCTGGCCACTTCTTGGTGCATGTACATCACCACAACCAAGGACAAGACTTTGCAAATTTCTCTTCTATGTTTTGACAGATACTTCAACAAGCGTGCTCACAGTGGCTTTTTACACACTCCAAAGCTTGCTAACCAGCCAGGGCATTTCCCTCTCCTCCTCCTTCCAGCCATGGACATGCTCTTCAAAGAGCTCTATTTACATGTCAAGTTACAAAGTTCAGCTGCTTCCAAAGCAATGTGGAAAAAGCACAGCTTTTATGATTCTACAGTGAGGTTTTTCACAACACGAAGCAGCTTCTTAGACCACTTATTTTATTATTTCCAAACAGGATTTCACAGTTAAAAAAAAAAAATAAAAAATCTCAGTTCACCCACACACCTTTGAGGAACATTAACTGAGAGGCTTCAAAAGAAGAGAGCTCTGCAACCTTAAGCATCATGTTACTCAATGAACATCCACAGAAAAAACTGCTTACAAGTCACCAACGGGGGTCGCCGAAATCTGCACATCCACCAGAGTTTAAACTACTCCTCTCATGTTTAGGCATGACGTGCCCTTTGCCATCTTCTGTTAGATCTTTCCATTTGTTCACTCTTTCTTCTCATTTGCTTCTAAACCTTTGTTACGAAATCAATCATGTCTGAAATTCCTTCTTCTAGGACAAACCCCAAGGCTGGATTCTTCAGCAACATTCATACCAGTTATCACCTGGGGCTCCCTCCAGCCCCAAACACACCAGTATTTCTAGATAGATTCTATTTCCAGTTCCCCAAGAAAATAAGTCCTAGATTTCTAACTTGCATTTAGCCTGTCAACCACTCGGAGCAAGGACTGGCACTTCATCAGCATCTTCTTTGTGGAGAGATGACAATATTGTCAATAATTCAATAATAATGATTAGTTTGGATTAACAGCCTATACAAATAAAACCCCTTTATAAACACAGGAATAAGAAAATTAGCAAGGACTAAATATTCTACCAGAAATGCCAAAGCAGCACTAGACTTGCACTATAAATGACAAAATTCTGAGAAACAGAAAACTGAAAATACTAGAACTTTACTATTAGCAACCTTTGCCCACTCTTTTCCCCATCTCTCCCTTCATGCTACACCAACATGAAGCAGAGGAAAATGATTGGAAAGTTCCACAGAAAAGAAAATGACACATGCCAAGAACTTCCAGAGGCAAGTCCAATTTCCTAAAAATGACCAGGAATGTAGTAGAAGCAACAGCCAGTCACAGCGTGCTGACATGGATGCCTTCTTCCTCTCTACACTGGCAGAAAAGAACTACAACCCAGCTTTTACAAATTTCTGATGGCCCATCGAAGAGGTCGACTATTTAAATTCTTGGAAAACACTTTTGCTTTTCAGAGACTATGAGCAATGACCTTGTGCAAATAACGGAATACAGCAATACAGCCTCTACAGAGGCACTGTCAGGCCGCTTCCCTTCCCGTTCCAAAAGCTGGGGTTTAAGGCCTCCCCTCCAAGCACAGACAGCACTTTTCCTTCTTCCTTCCTTCCTGCCAACATCAGGCCCTCTCTGCTGCCACAGTGGCTTCCTTTGGGAGTCTCAAAAATGGTTACCGTATCTATAAAAATAAAATAAAGTAAGACCAGGTTTTGCCAACAGTCCTTCCTTCTCCATTCTTTCCAAGGATGTTAAATTATTCTGTGTGAATGAAGGGAATTATTTTAATTTTCTGTCTTTACCCTAGAAGGCCAGGTTTCAAATGCTCACTGGAACATACAGCTATTTTAATTTAAGCTAAATAGCCCAGCTATTTTAATAGTTTTAATATTTTAAGTTAAAGTTGCACAAACATTTTTTGCAACAGGGGATTTGAAATGCCTTATGTTCTGACAACAATGCCCACTTAAGTCTTTCTTTACTTCAGCCAAACTTAGAATTCATAAGTTTTTGGGGGAAAGTGTGATAAATTTCTTAAAATGTTAACAATATACAGTTAAAGAAAAAAAAATAAAGATTCAGACACGCCCAGGACCCCCCATCATATAAATTTTTTGTACTATCGTGTTCCGTGCATGAGTTATTTGGAACGCGCACTCTCTGGAGCAGGAAATTTTCTTCTTACTTTCTGTAAATCACACGGCACTATTTTCAGATCCATGTAAATAAATAATAAGACATTTAGCCAGATAATGCATATTTCTACGTTGATTCAAAATTGGAGTTTTGCTCCCCTCAGCAGCCTGTGTATGACACCCCCCGCCCGGTTATCCCTTTCAAGTTCTCACTTCCAGGAAAATTAGCGGGTTAATGATTAACAGAATCCGGTGCAAAACAAATCCAGAATGAAAGAGGGGGGGGGAAAAAGAGAAAAAAACAAACCAAACCAAACCACGAACCAAACCAGCGGGCCCTCGCGGCAGCCTCCCGGGGGACCGGAGGGACGCGGGTCGCCCAGCACCGCGCCGCGGCCGGTCACCGCGGCCACCGCCGCCTCCCGCGGGGGGCGGGCCGGGCCACAGCGGCCCCGCCAGAGCAAACTTCGGCGGGGAGCCATGGCCGCCGCGGGCCCCCCCGGCACCTGGGCG